>JBBYHL010007625.1:0-12183 GCA_038381835.1 Adansonia madagascariensis
TAGAGTTTTAGTTTGGATAAGTTTTATGATTAAGCTTAATTAGTATTCTACTAGGAATACTAAATCTAGTAGGAGTAACTAGCTTAGGGAGTTGCTACAAAGTATTCGATTATCATTTTATTATTGTATCTAAAAGATTTCTTTCTAGAACCTAAATATCTCTACAGCGTTATCTTTGTCGACTATTTTTAATTCTTTTATGTTTTAGCCATTCCTATTATCTCCACCCTGCATCAGGGTGTTGGTACGACTTAACTCCCTACCTCTCCTTAGTTATTCGATAATCAATGTATGACTGTTAATTATTTCCCTTATTGATTACATAAACCCTAGATACGATCTTAGTGTTTTAATGTATCAATAGCATTAATAATAAGAGGGGGATCGTCAATTCTAATCAATGAACTCATGAACAGGTTTATTCAGATTAGATTATGAATTCTTCCTAACCAAGTTAGTTGCCACTTTTATTAGAATAATCGAACAATTACGGACTTGATTTCTAACTAGCTATAGATTACCCTATCAATCAAATGAGGTATCAAACATTCAATCAATAATGACAATCATGCTTATTAAGCAAAGAAGAAAAGACAAATATTCAAGAACCATGAATAATATAAACACAAATTAGATCTCACAGTCATAGAAAATCTAACTTCGATATAAAACCCTTGACTAGTTGAAAAGAATTTAGCCGTACATTGTCTTCCTGTCCCTTTGTTCTAAAAAAAAATACCTCTTTTAAAAGAAAAGTTAAAATCTCCTAATTCTTTCCCCTCCTTCCTTTATATATCCATTACAATTTTTCCAAATCAGCCTAAATTTTGATAGGTCCCAAATTCTCCTCAATTAGAATTCTAAATAAACCAAAATTCTAATTTAAGCTGTCTGCCTATAGAACGTGCCCACTCAGTATCCACAATAGCTCTTTCTTTTTTCTTCTTAGGCTGCTCTAATCAACTCTTTTAAGTCATTTTTCTTACTGCCAAGCCTTTTTTACACCTTAAACACAAAAGAAAGTAATTTTCATCAGTTATAGCTCAAAAACTATGAAACGGTAAGAATTTAACAATTAATATCTCAACATTTATGGTCACTATCAAATTCCCCCTCACTTGTCCTTTTGCTTGTCCTCAAGCAATTACACAACTAAGCAACCCAACAACAAAAAAAAAACTTTTCATCCAATATTTTAAATTAGATCAAAAGACTATACACAGCTTAAAACCTGACTAGTCAAGAATCAAGAAATGTTATATCTCATAACCAAACTCACAAGAAAACATGAACGAAAATTAACAATGAAAATGTCATTCCAAAGTAAGTGCAAAAACCCCGATGAACTCCCTCACGGTTATCACTCTATTCACTCATGTGTTTTAGGGTTTAAATGTTTCTCTCAATTTTTTCTCATGCAAATGCACTACCATTTGCTTGCTAATATACTAAATCGCTACCACTTAGATTATAGCATGCATGAATCTAAAGGTCTTTAACTTTTTGGTTGTAATGGGGCTAAGGTTAGAGGTGAGGAAAATTTTTTTCGATATAGTAAGGTTAAAATCTAAGAAATTAGTCGAGCATTCAAACATTGTAGTGAGTAAATAAAACAATAGAAACTCACAATTTATTCCATAATTCTTAAACATTCAACATTCTCCTTAATCATTCCATCACTATATTAAGAACATAGACTAATAGTATTATCCCACATAAATGCTCCGTTTTCGTTTTGTTTTTTTTTTTTTAGTAAACCCATCTTTCACTCGTTAATAATTTTTTACAACAATGCCCCTATACACACCCCCACACGTAATTCACATCATTCTTCCTTTAAAAAAAAAAAGAAATTTCTTCTCAATTTTAGTTCAAATGCCCTACTAACTCTTAGAATTAGGTGAGTATATGCAATTTAAAGCTTTTGGCTTGTAATGTGGTTCTTCCAAGAAAAAAATGACAGTAAGGCTCAAAGGGCTTACAAGGGATATTAATTTGGGTAGCTTTTTAGGCTCAAGCTGCATCAAAGAAGGTCTTTATCCTTTTTATGCATGCATATTTCAATGTGATCTTGAAATGATTCAAAGCAAGTTCTAGAGATACATTCATATGGAATAATACACAGCAAAGAAAACACCAATTTACATGAATGGTTCAATCTCTTTTTGGCTTAAGCTCACAAGTTGAATTAGTTCATCAAGAATTCACACACTCTTTTTCACTCTACTTTCAATATCAATTCAAGTTCATGCTCAACTAGTCAAATCTTGAAGCATATTCACCATTCAATCCAATTGAAACTCAATAAATGAAAAAAATTTTCTCGGTTGTCATGACTATAAGACACACGCAAACATATCATACAATTCTAAAACCTCTAAAACACACGCAAACATATCACACAATTCTAAAACCTAAACAATTTAAAAGCATACAAATCACATACAAAAAGAGAAATTTAATTTCCTATCCTAAAGACTCCCCCTACACTTAAATCAAACATTGTCCTCAATGTTTTGACAAAAAGGCCAAGATTAAAAATATGTATTACTTATTTATTTATAACTAATAAAGAAAAAGAGAGATACTCCCTGGCTGTATAGTTGTGTTAGCTCATGGACTTGGTGGTTGAGGAGGCTCGAATCCTACGTGCTCAAAATAGGCATTAAAATTGAACTCCGCCCTCGTGATCCTTCTTTCGATCTTTTGAACCATAGAGGATAAGGTTGTTGAATCCCCTCGAATTTTCTTCGATACTGTTTCATTCTCGGAATCACTTGATAGGTTTGTTCTTAGTCTCTTGCTCGATTTACTTATTGCTCCTGAAAGATAAAAACTCCACTGTCCCTATTTTTGTTCAACCAGTCCCATACGTTCTAGACAACCTAAATCTAAGGGTTCCATTTTACACGCCTCATGCAACTTATGATTATTCAAGTTTAGCAAATGCAAGTTAACGGCTATTACAATAATTATGGAGCCTAGAATCAATGGTCTTTTCTTATTTAAAACTGCATGGAATTATGTTGCTAACTAAGCACCTAGATTTACTTGCATTCCCTTTTTCATACACTATAAAAAATAAAATTCAGCTTTTGCCAATACACCATAAGTGTCTTTTCGACCAGAGAAGTTATAGGCTAGAAATCTTTAGATGTAAAACAAGGTCATAAAGGTAAGAACTCTTAAAGTGACTCGGATTACAAGGAAAATTATCTATAGAAATTTCACGCCAATAGGTTTGATGGTAATCAAAATCACTTATGTAATCACAAACTGAGTTCTTATATTCACTTGTTTCAACACATTCCTCATCTACAACTCCTAAAGCCATGTTAAACTCAGTTAATGACACGCTCTATGAAAAGAGAGTTTCTGATTTAAAAGAACTAAAAATTGAAAATTTAACTTCCTAGTCCTAAAATCAATGTTCAAAAATAAAAGAAAACAAAGCTAAAACCAATATAAATTAGGTTGCCTCCCAATTGGCGCCTCTCTTTTATGTCTTTGGCTAGACATACCTGTGCTTCAATCTTTATAGTCCGGTTGTTCTAAGGTGATTTCTTCCACTTTAAATTCTTGGAAACCTGCATAAAAAGGTTTGAGACGATGTCTATTCACCTTAAAAATCTTGTCAGTATCCAGACTTTTCATTTCAATTGCACCATGAGAAAACACATTAGTTACAATAAATGGACCAATCCATTGAGAACATAACTTACCAAGAAAGAGTTTAAGTTTGGTATGGAAAAGTAAAACTTTTTGACCAATGGTAAATGTTTTTCTTGCAATCATTCGATCATGAAAGTCCTTTATTCTTTCCTTATAAATCCTTGAGTTTTCATAGGCGTCCTTACAAATGTCTTTTAATTCTTGTAACTATAACTTTTTATGCTCTTCCGCCTCGTCCATTTGTAAATTGCATTGTTTCACTGCCTAGAAGGCTTTATGTTCCAATTCAATGAGAAGGTGACACACTTTACTAAACGCCAAATGGCATGGAGACATACTGATTGGAGTTTTGTAAGCTGTTTGATATGCCCGTAGTGCATCATCAAGTTTTATACTTGAATCTTTTTGAGTTGGATTAACGACATTTTCGAGTATTGACTTAACCTTCTTGTTGGATACCTCTGCCTAACCACTTGTCTGTGGATGATATGCAGTAGACACACGATGTGTAACATTATATTTCTTCATCAACGCCTCCACTATTCGATTGCAAAAATGTGTCGCTCTGTCACTTATTATAGCTTTTCGCTCAACAAACTTGGTAAAGATGTGAGATTTGATAAAACATACTACAACTTTAGCATCATCAGTAGAAGTAGCCTTAGCCTCTACCCACTTCAACACATAATCCACAACAAGAATAACATACACATTTCCAAAAAAACAGGGAAAGGTCCCATAAAATCAATGCCTTACACAATACAAATTTCGCATACCAAAATTGGAGATAAGGGCATTTGATCTCTAGGCCCTAAATTTCCTGTTCTTTGGCATTGTTTACATGTTTTACAAAACATATATGAATCATGAAACACAGCAAGCCAATATAATCCATATTCTATGATTTTTCTAGCTGTTCTTTTTGGACCAACGTCTATTCCACATGCATAAGAGTGATAAAATCGAAGAATAAAAGGAATTTCAGTTTCAGAAACGCACCTTCGTATGACTTGATCGAAGTAATGTTTCCATAAATATGGATCATCCCATATATAATATTTCACATCACTCTTGATTTTAGCTTTTTTAGCACGTGATAGCTTATTAGGTAACGTTTTAGTGACTAAATAATTTACGATGTTTGCATACCATGGAGTACTCTGTTGAGCTATCATGAGTTGCTCATTCGTGAACTCATCTTGCAATAGGTTTGGTTCCTCACTAGTGACTAATCTATTCAATTGGTCAGCAACAAAATTTTTAGCTCTTTTCTTGTCACGTATCTTTAGATCAAACTCTTTTAGCAAGAGTATCCACCTTATTAATCTTGGTTTCACCTCATTTTTAGCTAACAAGTACTTTAGAGCTGCGTGATCAAAATAAACTATCACTTTAGTACCAAGTAAATAAGAATGAAACTTTTCTAAAGCAAAGACAATAGATAAAAGTTCTTTCTCCATTGTTGAGTAATTACGCTGAGCACTATCAAGTGTCCTAGAAGCATAATATATAGCATGTGCAACTCGGCCAACTTATTGTCCAAGAATAGCTCCCACTGCATGGTTATTTGCATCGCACATGATCTCAAATGGCAGTTCCCAATTTAGTGGTTTTATTATAGGAGCTGATGTAAGACGTTACTTGAGTTTGTCAAAAGCTACCTTACATGCCTCATCAAATTCAAACACCGTATCCTTCTAGAAAAGCTTGCATAATGGCAGTGTTATCTTCGAGAAATCTTTAATAAACCGTCTATAGAACCCTGCATGTCCAAGAAAAGAAGAAACTTCTCGCAAATTTATAGATAAGGAAAGGTTCTAATAAGATCTACCTTTGATTTATCAACCTCAATACTTCTTGAAGATACTACATGCCCCAAAATAATCCCTTGATCTACCATAAAATGACATTTTTCATAATTAAAACCAAGGTTTGTTTCGATACATCTTTTAAGCATTTTTGCAAGTTTATTCAAGCATGAATCAAAAGAATTACCATAAGCAGTAAAATCATCCATGAATACCTTGATAACATTCTTCACATATTCAGAAAATATATTGACCATGCATCTTTGGAATGTGGCTGGAAAATTATATGGCCCGAAAGGCATGCGTCGATAAGCAAACATCCTAAATGGACAAGTAAATGTCATTTTTTTCTTGATCCTCTGGTGCAATGGAATTTAATGATAACCTGAGTAACCATCAAGACAACAATAGTGAGATTTTCTAGCTAATCTTTCTAACATTTAATCAATAGAGGGAAACAAGAAATGGTTTTTTCGGGTAGCAGTATTCAACTTCCTATAATCAATACAAACTTGCCATCTATTTTGTACTCGAGTGGGCACCGACTCACCATTTTCATTTTCAAGCATTGTCATCCATGTTTTCTTTGGGAACATTAAGAGAGGACTTACCCATTCACTATCTGAAATATGATGGATTATACCTGCATCGAGTAGTTTTAAAACCTCTTTCTTAACTACTTCCATCATAGGTGGATTTAATCTTTGTTGGGCTTGTTTCACAAGTTTAGCTCCTTCTTCTAACAATATCCGATACATATAAATAAAAGGACTTATGCCCTTGAGATCTACTATTGTCCACCTTATAGCCTCTTTATGCTCTTTTAACATTCGAATTGATCGTTCTTCTTCTGATATGACCAGTTTGCCAGAGATTATAACTGGTAATTTTTTTCTCCTAAGTAGACATGCTTCAAGTGACTCAGTAATGGCTTTAACTCCAATTGTGGTGCCTGCACAAGAGAAGAAAGAAGTTTAGAGTGAGAAAGAGGTAATTCAACATAAAACACAACATTCCTATTTGGTAAATATTTTAATTCCCAAATAGTGTGCTCAAGATCAATATTTAAAATCAACTCCTTTTCTATTTCTTTTAGTTTCTCACTGTCAAGACTACTCTCAAGTGTAACCTTCACATCATCATCACCTGCCAAGTCATAAATTCTCCGTACAAAAGGGTTAATTCCAACCAAAGCAAGCACAATATGTTCATCACTAGGAAATTGCATGGCACCATATATATTAAATTTAATACTTTCTCTATCAAATTCCATAGTGAGTGTCCCTTCATACACATTTATAATAGTTCTTGAAGTTTTTAAAAATGGTCTTTCTAATAGTATTGGGGCGAAATGTACAGTATCATCCTCCTCCATGTCAAGCACATAGAAATCAGCGGGGAAAACCAAATTATTAACCTGAACTAAAATATCTTTTAAAACTCCTTCAGGATATGCATTAGATCTATCAGCTAATTATATTATCACCCACGTTTTTTTTAATGGCCTATTCCTTAAAGATTTATAAATTGAAAGGGGCATAACATTAATTGATGCACCTAGGTCTAACATTGCTCTATCCACTTTCATACTAACAATTTTGCAAGGAATAATAAACATACATGGATCTTTACACTTCGGAGGTAATTTTTTTGTATCATGCCAACACATTCTCATCCACTTGTATTTTCTCGTTGCCAATTAATTTACGCTTTGTACTACACAACTCCTTAAGAAATTTAGCATGGCGAGGAATTTGTTTAACTGCATCACGAAGTGGTATCATCGCGTTTTGCTTTTGATTGACTTCTGGTTAAGATGGTAGCTTCTCATAACCTTTTGGACTTCCCTTACTCATCTTAACCTCCAACTAATCTACTCTATTTCACATATCACACATACTCGTCCTCATTTCCTATTGAAATTGTTGCATATTATTAGTAAGATATTGAAGCATATCTTCAACAGATGTACCTTGCTTTAATGAAGACTAATGTGGAAGAAAAGGTGGACTTGCTTGATATTGCGGTTGGAATCAAGGTGGCTTTACTATATAGCTAAAATTTGGATGTTCTTGTAATCCTGGGTTGTAGGTATTTGAATGGGGATCATATCTTTGTCTTTGTGAGCTTGCAAATCCTTCAACAACATTAACTTATTTATTCGGATCATCTTGAAGCATTGGGCACATATTGATTGAATAACCCAAAATTGTACATATGCCGCATGTTTTCACCTATTGCATATTCCCTATAACCAATTTTTTGACAAGAGATGTTAAATTATTTAATTGTTATTGTATGAAATGTTTGCTCACCTCATTTACCCCCTTTATAAGATAGTCTTGCCTGGAGCCAAATTATTGTGAGTTCGCAGCAATAATAGAGATCAACCTCTTGGCTTCTTGTGGAGTCTTTTGCATTAGTGCACCTCCACTTACAGTGTCTACCATGCTCCTATCCATTGGTAACAACCCTTCATAGAAATATGGAATTAATAATTGTTCAAGAATTTGATGTTGAGGACAACTTGAACATAACTATTTAAATCTCTCCCAATATTCATAAGGGGTCCCCCTGTGAGATTGCCTTATGCCACATATTTTCTTCCTAATATTTGCAGCTCTTGAAGCAAGGAAAATTTTTTTGAGAAATTGTGGCTTCATCTTATTCCAAGTAGTTATGGATCCCGACAGCAAGTAGTATAGCTAATCCTTGCTTTATCAGCTAACAAGAAAGGAAAGGCTTTTAGCTTTATCTGTTCTTCAGCAACACCTTAAAGTCTCATTGTTGAGCAGACCACATGGAATTCTTTGAGATGTTTGTGAGGGTCTTTACTTGCAAAACCATGAAAAGTCAAAAGTAAGTGAATAAGTCTAGATTTTAACTCAAAAGAAACTTCTATATTAGGATATTCAATGCAAAGGAGTTGCTAGTTTAAATTTGGTGCAGCTAGCTCCTAGAGAGTTATTTCTTCAACCATTGATTCGTTTACATCTTCTAGAACGCTAGATTAACTGTTTAGATCAATGGCCAAATCTAATTCTGATGATGACGATTTTGCCTCTATAGCACGCCTTTACTTAGTCTCATTCCTTAACTGTCGAGCTGTCTTCTTAATTTTCAGATCATATTGTAATTCACCTGTAAGAGAAGAACAAGGCATAAAATGCACATAAAAATAATAATAAACTAATCATGGAAATAAATCTTTTAGCACCAATTCCCCGATAACGGTGCCAAAATTTAGTGGGTGTCGAATCTAACAAAAATAATTTCCCTACTCTAATAAGATTTTTGTATATAATGATAAGTATGATCGTCTCGACAGGAAATTGTTAGATCTGATTTCCTTACAAAATTAACAAAATAAAATTCGGATTTTATAAAGTCAACTAAAAATAAATGAAATAAATAAACTAAAGATAGATTAAGAATGCAAGACAAATTAAACTGAAATAAACGTCAATATCACACAAACACTGGTCAAAGGTCTAATTGCAAGTTTTATTCTCACAGCTGATCACAGATGCAAAGATATATTCATTATTCTAGAATAAATTGGTTATGGGTGCTGGTATGACCTAACTCCTTACCTCTCCTTAGTTATTCGATAATCAAGGTATGACCATTAATTATTTCCCTTATTGATTACATAAACCCTAGATACGATCTTAGTGTTTCAATGTATCAATAGCATTAATAATGAGAGGGGGATCACCAATTCTAATAAAAAAAACTCATGAACAAGTTTATTCAGATTAGATTGTAAATTCTTCCTAACCAAGTTAGTTGCCACTTTTATTAGAATAATTAAACAATTACGGATTTAATTTTCTAACTAGCTATAGATTACCCTATTAATCAAATGCGATACCAAACATTCAATCAATAATAACAATCATGCTTATTAAGCATAGAAGAAAAGATAAATATTCAAAAACCATGAATAATATAAACACAAATTAGATCCCACAGTCATAGAAAATCTAACTTCGATATAAAACCCTTAACTAGTTGAAAAGAATTTAGCCACACATTGTCTTCCTGTCCCTTCATTCTCAAAAGAAAAATATCTCTTTTAAAGGAAAAGTCAAAATCTCCTAATTCTTTCCCGTCTTTCCTTTATATATCCATTACAATTTCCCCAAATCCATATAAATTCTGATCGGTCCCAAATTCTTCTTAATTAGAATTCTAAATAAACCAAAATTCTAATTTAAGCTGTCTGCTTGTAGAGCGTGCCTACACAATATCCACAATAGCTCTTTCTTTTCTCTTCTTGGGCTGCTCTAATCAACTTCTTTAAGCCATTTTTCTTGGTCCCAAGCCCTTTTTACATTTTAAACACAAAAGAAAGTAATTTTCATCAGTTATAGCTCAAAACCTACGAAAAGATAAGAATTTAAGAATTAATATCTCAACATTTATGTTCACTATCATTTATATTAAAATTTATATATTTTAATAATTACTTAAATTTAAATAAAAATTATTTTTTATTAAATGAACAGTGATTCAAGTTGAATTAGCCCGACTGAATCACTAAAAATAAAACCAAGGCTCAACCAAATATAAGCCAAGCCTATTAGGGAAAGCAAGCTGCCTAACCTTTGAACAGGCCTAATTGCAATGTAATTTTATGCGTAAAATTACTTTTTAGAATATAACTTTTTTTTCAAACTTTGCATTTTGATTCATAATTTTGAAAACATAATTTCATTCATAATTTTTTTTTTTTTTTGAATTTGTATTCAAATTCATACATCCATTGAATACCCTTAAAATTTGGATGAAATTTGTCAATGCTTTTAGATGCATGCTGTTGGAAATTTTAAAGCAAATCAACGCAAAATTAATTCATTCAGGAGATAAGATTTTACGTGGTTCAAATAAAATCCTCTTATATCTACTGGATGAGAAAGAAAAATCCATTTCAAATATAGAGATTACAAAAAGTTCAAAAAAATAATAAATAAACACTAAACTTGAGCTAATGAACCCAGTTTCTATGCTCTCTTTGTGTTTTAAACACATGAAGTACCTTTTATCCCATTAACCCGGGTCCCTGCATCTCTATAAACCTATCTCCAACCTAGAGATCCTATAGGGATTACACCTTTCTCTAAAAGTTGGTACCTACTCTATATTTATAAAGCCAATTACTTGATTACCAATAAATCCTATTCACCAGGATTTCTTTCTTACTAAAAATATTTACTTATTTGATAAACTTAATTACCATGTAATTTTCAACCAATAGAATTACAACCAAATCTACACTAATTTCAATCAGAATTTGGGTCAAATATCTAACAATCTCTATCTTGACGCAAATTTCACTATAACATTAGCCTTTAAGTAATCTCGTAGTGTCATTTGGCTTAATTGGAAATAGCTCCAACTATAATTAGCACCTCATTACAGCAATCTCCTTTTGCATGTCTCCAATCTCACGATCATAATCTGCATCAACTAATTCCCTGAAATTGGACAGTCATCATTGCATCACTATTCATGATTGCTTTATGATGATTCTCGAACTATAGCTCTGATGTCAGTTGAAAATTTTAAAGCGAATCAACAAAAAATTAACTCATACACACAAGAGACAAGATTTTACATGATTTGGAGAAACCTTATTATGTTTACGATCGCACTAAACCTTTTTACTTTCAAAACAAAGTTACACCAGAATACAACAAGATAGTTTATCATCCTTAAATGATAAGAAATTAGGGACACCCACATAATTTAAAATTACAAACAAATCTTTTTTTAATTGGCTTGCCCCATGTAGTCCTACAAGTACATACCAGACTCCATTTTTAACAATCTTCCACTTGGAGACTGATCTTCAAGTACTCAATCTTAGCCATGTACCAAACTTCCCTTTGAATAGCTCAAAAGGCACAGTGCGACACCTCCTCGAAAATTAACTATGGAGGCTAGCTAAGGCAATGCACAACCTCAATTTCTCTATAATCATTATTTTCATTAACATATTTATTGGATTCTCTATCCTCCATATTTTTTCAAGTGTCAAAGCACCACTATTCAATAGTCTATAAATGAAGAGATATTTCAACTGAATATGCTTTATCCTAGCATGAAACGCTATGTTCTTTGCAAGATGAATTGTGCTTTGATTGTTACAAAAAAGAACAATACTTTTTTATCATTTACGCAATTGCTTAAGGAAATTTTTTAGCCAAATCATTTCCTTGCTTGCTTCAGTAATAGCAACGTACTCAGCTTTAGTAGTAGAAAAAATTATTAATTTTTTGTAGTTGAGACACCCAATTCACAGTCATTCTGCCCAAGGTATAAATATAACCGGTAGTATTCATTTGTTATCAACATCAGTACCTAAGTTTGCATCAACAAAGCCTTGCAAAGACAAGCCACTTTTTCTAAAACAAAGTCCCATACTTGAACTAACTTTTGAAACCAAAGAATCCATTTAATGGCTTCTTAATATTGTTTTCTGGGATTTCCCATGTATAGCCTCACAACTTCTACTGCATGTGCTATGTCAGGTCGAGTACAAACCATAGCATACATAAAACTGGCAACGATTGACGCATAGGGAACTCTGGATATGCATTCAAGCCCCTCTTTATTTTGGGTGATTACTCCTTGGAGAGTCTGAAATGACTTGCCAAAGAAGTGCTACCCGCTCTAGCAACCTATACCTTGAACCTGT
>JBBYHL010007666.1:0-12179 GCA_038381835.1 Adansonia madagascariensis
GATCATGCCTAGCCCTAAATGATCGATGGCGACTCCATGCGTTGGGCATGTCATGATAGTCATTCGAGACCAATAAGATAAGCGATTCATCTTATGGTCCCCTTCACTATATCACAAGTCAAGAATCCATACATTCTCGATCTCATCACATCGCAAAAAAAAGTCTTGATCAAAAAGACATTTCCAAGTCAGGAAAATATTTTAAGTCATATGCACCCATAGATCTGCAAGGATCTACCCGGGGGTATGTTACGACAGAATGCAACCAAGAATTTTATTGATCTTGTTATTTTGGGAGAGATGATTGAAACAACTGTAAAGGCTAGTAAAATCAGACTGAGAGTCTTCTACTGGAGAAAAGCTAGGGATAGGGAAGAAAAAAAAAATCTATCTGTTAAATATACTAGTCAACCGTACCATCAAGGACCTCATCCGTATTACCAAAACCAAGGACAACAAAGCCAAAATACCTACTCTCTTAACATACCCAGAGCACCTCCTTCAACATCACCTCAGACCACTAGTTTAAACCTTTTTCCAAAAAACTAACCAAGATCCAATGTTAATCCACCAGCCCAAAGAGCATACCAGCCTAGATCTCCCTATGAACCCCTTCCTTACCCATTAAGGAAATGTTTGATAAACTTTTTGTGGCATGCTTAATGCCTCCAATCTTCTCCAAACCATGTGAAGAAAATTACCCTAGTTGGTATGACCTAAATCTACACTATGAGTATCATGTAGTAGCAGGTCACTCAATTGAAAACTATACAACCTTTAAGTAAAAGGTTCAAAGTCTTCTTGAAAGGGATGCCTTTTGAATTAATAATGGCTCAACACCTAATATGATAGCAAATCCCTTACCAAATCATACCAAACCCAGGATTAATGCTCTTATTAGTGAAGAAAAAAATTAAAAGAAGTTAGAAGTCTAACAAGTTAAGACTTCAATGGGAAAAGTATGGGTAATCTTAATAGAAAGAGGGTTTTTTAGTCAAGCTTGTGGAAGTATCAAAGGTTAATCTGGTTTGGTACTAACTTCTACAAATTTCAGAAAACACCAGGACACACTTTGCAAAATTGCATAGAATTTTTAAATTTAGAGAATGCTGGACAATGGTGAAATTGGATTCTTTGAAAAAGCTGGATTAGAGAAAGAAAAATCAGTCAACATGGCTAGTGAAAAATCATCATAGCTACCCTACGGTGTTAGTCACCATCTTATCATTCATCACAATAAACCAAAGACCCCACCCCCTAAGATTGAAATTACTCCTAGACTCATTATCAGAGCACCAACTTTGTTCCCATTTTAGAATAACAAACAAGTACCGTGGAAGTATGATGATGGAATAACAACTCCAACAGTTGTTACAAGCCAACTAGCTACTTTTGATATAACTAGGGTAAGCCATGTGACAAGAAGTGGTTGCATCTATGGCCCAGAAACCAATAAAACTAGTGAAAAACCAAGTCAAAAGGATAAGTGTCTGGAAAAGTAACAATTACCAAAGAAAGTCTAGTAGAACTACAGGAATCGATCAAGGAAAAAAAGGTTGTTAAATTTCTTATGTTCATTAAACACTGTGAGTATACTATAATAAAGTAGTCAAAATAGCAACCGACAAAGATTTCTATGTTAACCCTACTGCTCAGCTTAAAAGTGCATCAGAATGCTTTGTTTAAAGTGCTTAACCAGGCTTATATTCCTCAAGATATTTCTATAAATAAGCTGGAACGCTTAGTAAATAACATTATTGCTGACAATTTCATTTCATTTAGTGATGATGAGATCCCACCAAGAGGCAGCACTGCAACAAAAGCTCTTCACATCACAACTCACTGTAAAGGGACCATTTCACCCAAAGTCCTCACTGATAATGGATCAGCTTGGAATTTAATATTGTTGATCACATTATCTCGCTTACTAGTTGATGTTAGTCAGATCAAGCGTATCCATACAATTGTTAAGGCATTTGATGGAACCAAAAGAGATATCAAGGGGACCATTTCGATCACTATGAATATTAGCTTTTGCCCATTTAAAATCAAATTTCATGTGATGGACATTGTCTTAGCATACAACTATTTGTTGGGATGACCATGGAATCATTCTGCTAGGGTTGTCCCATCATTTTTACACCAAAAAGTTAAATTCATAGTTGACGAGAAGTTGATTAGCCTCTCCAAGGAAGAAGACATTGTGGCCATGACTTTTATTGAAGCCCTTTATATTAAAGTAGATATTGAAATTGAAGAGTGCTCTTGTAGGTCCTTTGAAATTATTAACGCCACTTTTATTACAGAAGGGTCCATAATCCTAAACCTTAAACTTTCAAAGAGCACTCGTATAGGTCTTAGGTTCATAGTTAGGAAAAAAGCTCGAGCTGTAAGTGAACTTGGGAAATGTTTGTAGGAGATTAGTTGATCTATTGATGTCATTGCAAGAAAGAGAAGTAATGACTAGGTTTCAAGCTAAAGTGTTGTCAAAAGAAAAAATTTGAAAACAAATCTCGAAGAAAGAAGCTAGTCTAAGACTTCAATCAACAAAGCTAGAAATTAACCCTTTAACCTTTACTGGATGACATTTTCCATTATAGAGGGGTTAATCCAAGAACTAAAGAAAAAGAAACCAATGGAGTTATTACGGTGGTTAATGAAGCTTTCGAGAAGTGTCAAGTGGCCACCATTGGAGAAGACAACAAAGATACAAATGATGATCATAGGATCTATCCTTGTCCTTCTGGATATGTCTTGAAAAATTAGACTTGTATTGAAAAAACTATAGTGCTTAGGTCGGTTTCAACATAATCTTGGGAATTCGTTTTGTCATCCAAGAATCTTTCTATGAAAACATGAAATGTTAAATCATCGTTTACAAAAATGAAATGCATATGACCTTTTTGTCTATGTCCAATTTCCTTTATACCAATATTTCTTTCCTTTATTACATACATTTATACAAATCATGTCATACATTTATTTGCCCCTTTTTTTTTTACCTTTACAGATTTCCCACTCAAGAAAAAAGGGATGGACACGATTGAAAGGTTGATTTTGAATAGATTATTTGCTTGAATAAGGTCAATTTTGAAGAAGATGATGATGATCACACTTTACTACATAATCTGTTAAAAATAATTGAGCGAGAGGTAACGAATAATGCCCTATGAAGAATCCATGGAAGTGGTAAATTTAGGGGATGATAAGGATGATAGAAAAAAAGTCTGGACAGGGACTACCCTAATGCCCATCACTAGGGAAGAATTAATAAGTTTGCTTTGGGAATTTCAAGTTATTTTTGCATGGTCCTACCAAGACATGCCAAGGTTGGATACGAAAATCATAGTCCATAAATTACCTCTAAAATGAGAATTTAAATCAGTTCAGTAGAAGTGGAGAATAATGAAATAGAAATGCTTTTGAAAATAAAAGAAGAGGTAAAGAAACAATTCAAGGCTAGATTTTTTGAAGTGGCAAAATACGCGAAATGGGTCACAAATATTGTCCTAGTTCCCAAAAGAGATGGTAAAGTTAGAATATGTGTAGACTATCGGGACCTAAATTGAATGAATCCGAAGGATAATTTTTTCTTCCCTATATAAATACTTTGGTTGATAATACTATGAAGAATTATCTATTTTCTTTCATGGATGGATTATTGGTGTATAACCAAATAAAAATGGCACAAGAAGACATGGAAAAGATAACCTTTGTCACAATATGGGGAACTTTTTGCTATAAGGTGATGCCATTTAGACTGAAAAATGCAGGGGCAACTTATCAGAGGGCAATGGTCACTCTATTCCATAATATGATGTAGAAAAAGATAGAAGTATATGTAGATGATATGATTTCCAAGTCACCTTAGGAGGAAGGACACATTATAGATTTACGAAAGATGTTTAAAAGACTGAGAAATACTAATTTAAGTTGAATCTAGCAAAATGCATTTTTGGTGCAAGGTCAGGAAAGTTATTAGATTTCATTGTGAGTGAAAAAGGAATTGAAGTATGAACAATGTATAAAAATTTGAAGCATGTGTTATGGTACTTTGAGCAGCTGTAGAGAGAAAAGCTTAATTATTAAAAGTATATAGGGACTCGAACTTGGTGATTTATCAATTGCACGGAGAATAGGAAACTCAGGATTGAAGGTTGCAACAATATAGAAAGCTAATTCTATAATTGCTTGAAGAGTTTGGAAAGGTAGAATTTATTCATCTGACTCGAGATGATAATCAAATGGCTGACACTTTAGCCACATTGGCTTTGATGTTTAAAGTGAATAAGGGCCAAGAGGTAACACCAATTTAGAAGAGCATATACGAGTCTCCTGCGTATTGTTGTAATGTTAAAATGGAAGCAGATGGTCTCTTATGGTATCACGACATCAAAACATATCTCAAAGATCGAGCATACCCGAATAATGCCTCTAAGATCAAAAAAAAACTTTAAAAAGGCTGCCAATGAATTTTGTTTTGGATAGAGAGATTCTTTGCAAGAAGAGTTATGATCAAGTGTTACTAAGGTGTGTTGATGCTCCTGAAGCATAGAAGATATTGGAAGAAGTGCATGAGGGGATTTAAGGTATCCATGTAAATGGACACAAAATGGCAAAGCAAATCATGAGATTGGGTTATTTTTGGATGACCATGGAAGGTGATTGTATTAAATATGCTCGAAAATGTCATAAATGCTAAGTCTATGCTGACAAGATCCATATACCACATTCGTCATTTCATGTCATAACTACACCATGGCCTTTCTCCATATAAGGCATGGATGTTATTGGACCAATTACACTTATAGCCATAAACTGCCATCACTTCATCTTGGTGGCTATTGATTACTTCACCAAATGGGTTGAAGCAGCCTCCTATACAAATATGACAAGGTTAATGGTGATAAAAATTTTGAAGACTAACATCATTTGTCGATTTGAGATCCTTGAAAGAATTATAACAAATAAAGCCTCCAATTTGAATAATGAATTAATGATAGAGTTGTGTACCCAGCTTAAAATTTCTTATCACAATTCGATGACATATCGTCCAAAAATAAATAGAGCTGTAGAGGCAGCTAATAAAAATATTAAAAAAATTATAGCGAAGATGGTAGAGACTTTCAAAGATTGGCATAATTTCTCTTATAGAACTTTGATCCTAACTTCAACTAGGGCAATGCCTTATTCGCTAGTCTACAGTACAAAGGCTATCTTACCAATCAAAGTGGAGATCCTTTCACTTTGAGTTTTAATGGAAATCAAGTTGGAAGAAGCTGAATGGGTTCATGATCATTATGAGAAACTGAATTTCATTGAAAAAAAAAGGCTAAAAGCTATTTAACATGGGCAGATGTACCAAAAAAGGATAATGAGAGCGCATGATAAGAAAATTCATCCCAGGAAATTCCATGAGAGAGAATTGATACTAAGAAGAATCCTACCAGAATAAAAAGATCCTTGAGGCAAATGGGCACCCAATTGGAAAGGGCCTTATGTTGTTCAGAAGACATTTTTAGGAGGAATGTTGGTATTGACAGAGATGGATAGAGGAATTCTACCAAACCCTATTAATTCAGATAAAGTAAAAAAAATATTATGCTTAAGAAAAACGGATGAAAACCCAAAAAGGCATCTATTTTAAAAAAAATGAAAAATATAGAAAAATGAATAAAAACATAAAAAGGCATCCATTTTAAAAAATTAGATGAAAAATCAAAAAGAGTATCTAATCAAAGGTGGTATAAGGGGGAGACTATATGCTGAAAGCTCAAAGCGACAACCCAAGCATTTAAAAAGAATAGACAAAGCATAATTTTCTAGAAGACTAAGTTTGAAAAAAGCATAATATGATCAAAGGCATCTTCAAGAGATGGATCTTCAGGAAAGTAAACTTTCCATTTAGAAGAAATCTTTAAAAAATTGAATGGGAGATCTCACTTATCTGAGTAATATCCAAATCTCTTTTGTATTTTATCACCATTTTTAAGATAACCAATGTTGTATATTCTTTCGTTGTTGCAAAACAAGTATATATTTTCATTCATACCTTTATGAATTAGTCTTTTGAACCATGCTAACACTTTTGCTAGATGTTTAATTAATGTTTTAAGAAAATAAAAATCAAAAAAATATGACAAATTGATTTCTCTACATTACTTTGAATGAGATCAAAACATTACAGGGATCTTAGTCAGTAATCCAAAGTCTTTCAGACATTATAGAAAGGATTAAGGTGGATGAACTTCATATTCCCCATCATGTTGTATCAATTTTTTTGGCTATTAATGGAAATTTTAAAAACCACATATTCCCCATCATGTTCTTCGTCTTCAGCTTGAATCAATTTGTACTAGCTTTTAATGGGAAATTTTAGAGACCAGATATTCCTAACTGTGTTCCTATTTTTCAATTCCTAGATGATATTGGTGCATCACCTAGTTTGACTTTTCTAGAAGAAGTGCATCATGTCTACAATGACCTGTAAAGATGCCTTTAAACTCAAATTCAAGTGTTAGCTCCCTTTGCCAAAAAGAAAAGAGATCTTCAATGTTTTCTAAACATGTTTTCGATCTTCAATAAAAAATATGGGTCTATTCCATCAAGTGAAAGAGAAATATCTGTCACATTTTCTCTAAAATAAGCTGGATTAGACATTGATAAAGAAAATTAAATCATGAAAGCTCATCATAAGCATTCCTCATGTATTTGCATTCATATTTGATAATTTGCTGATCTTAAGTTGAAAAGAGCCTTTGGATACGTCAATGTTTTAGAAATGAAAGGTAAACCTTGTATTCCTTCAGGCAATCCAAATGTGTAGCATTTTTAATATTTGACTGTATTGGTTTTGCCGTAGTTAACTCTTTCAATCAAGGTTACATCCTGGACAACCTTTTAGGCCTCGATTATATCCTGATCATCCTCATTTGACTGTATCGATTTCACCCTGGTAAATCCTTTGACTTAGGATTATATCCTGGTCATGTTTGTTTGACTATATCGATTCCACCCTGGTTAACCTTCTACACCTAAGTTACATCCTGGTCATTGTTTGACTATATCGATTCTACCTTGGTCAACCCTTTAGACCTAGGATGATATCCTGGTACTGTTCGTTCAACTGTATTGCTTCTATCTTGGTCAACCTTTTACACCCAAGTTACATCCTAGTCATTTTTCATTTGACTATATCAGTTTTGCCTAGGTCAACCCGTTAGACCTAGGATTATATCCTGGTTATTCTTCATTTGATTATATTGGTTCTGCCCTAGTCAGATCTAAGATTATATCATAGTCATCCTTATTTAACTTGTCATCTTCATCCCGGTCAAACTTTACCTATGTTGATTTGCCAGTTTCATCTGAATCAACTTTTACCTAAGTTGATTTGTCGGCTTAGCCCCGGTCAGACCTTACCTATGTTGATTTGTCAGTTTTATCCCAATTAACTTTTACATAAGTTAACTTGTCAGCTTTGTCCCGGTCAACCATTTTAATTTGTTGACTTATCAGTTTTATCCCGATCAACCCTTTTTATTTGTTGATTTATAGGTTTCGTCCTAATTAACCCGTACCCTTGTTGACTTGTTGGTTTTATCATGATCAACCCTTTTCATTTATTGACTTGTAGGTTTTCATCCAATCAACCCTTTTCATTTGTCCTAGTCAACCTTTGATTTTTGTTAACTCGTAGATTTTGTCTCAGTCGACCATATCTTTGTTGACCTGTAGGTTTTCCCTTAGTCAACCTCTTACCTCATTAACTTGTATGGTTTTATCCCAATCAACTCCTTTCATTTATTTACCAATAAGGTTTTGTCTCAGTAATCTACTTATGGCTTAGGTCACACCCTAGTTACCATTTAATTTAAGATTTCTCCTTAGGGCTAATTAGCCTTTATTTTCGTTTTGAGTTTAGTTTATTTTTCAAAGCTTAATGACCCGAACGAAAATATGTTTATTTAATATTTGCCCTATTCTTGATTCTTAGCAACAGTCAAAGAGGGGGCAGCTGTAGACACCTAATTTCATCCGGGTCTCTTTTTCAATAATCCTGAATATCCTAGATCGAGAACTTAATGCCATCGTCATTGGGACTGATATTTTTCAGATGAAAGAGATATTTTTAAGACCTTTTTAGTCATAATTTGGCCGTAAGTTCACCTGATAGAAAAAGTCATATTTTGATCTCTAATTTTGAATACACAAGATGAGTGTTTAAGAAAAATTTATTTTTAATATTTACTTTTAAAATTATAAAAATCTATTTTTGCAGATGTTGTCGTGATCAAATTTCCCACTTTTAGGAATTTTTCAAGAATTTTCGTTAAAACTGAAAAGTTCGCCATCGCATATTTTTAATGATACCTAGTGGTATTTATGTCAATATGCACTTAAAAAAAATCAAAAATTGAAAAAATATCCAAGGAAAAATTTGTATTGATATTTTATACCATAAGGTGTCAAGTTGTCCATTTTTGTAATTAATTTTGAATTTTGCATAGTACAGCGAGTATTATACTAGTGCAATTTTTCCTGATAAAAGTATTTTGAATTTTGAATTTTTATCATTAACATTTTGCAAATCAATATTTTGGGATAATATATTTTATTTAATTTATTTTATGTAAGTTCTAATGCATTCTTTAAAATTTCTCAATTTTAAAATACAAACTTTCTTTTATCTATAAAATTTTCGGAAGAGTTTACTCGAGTTTTGAACTTAAAAATTCTTTAAGTATTTCTATTTAACCACCATCAAATTAATTTTGCAAAATTCATTTTATCTTATGAGTTTTGCATTTTATTTTTATTTTTATTTTTTCTGTTCGCAAGATATGAAATTTTTTACTCCGTAAATTTTTCTGGAGGAATTTTTTAGTTTAAAATGACACTAAATATTTTCATTAAAATTATTAAATCAGTTTTTAAAAATTTAATTTATTTTTTGAGTTTTGAATTTTTTTAACTAACAATTTTCTTCTGTAAAGGTTTTCTTGAAAAATTTTACGAGTTTTGAATTTTAATTTTTTTTTTCTTGCACATAAGAATTCTTAATAATTTTCTCGTATAATTAAAAGCTTGAAATTTTTATATAAAAATTTATTTATTTTATTTTGTGTAAAATCTCTTTAATAGGCCTAAAACTTTCAAATTTTATAAATAGACTAAATAAGCCCAATAATTTCTCAACAAGCCCAATAACCTTATCAAGCCCATTTTTTTTATTTTCCACCAAGCCCATTTCATTCTCTAAAAGCCTACTAAGCCCATCTTAATATTTAATTTTCCAACAAAGTGCACTAACTTTTTCTTGTAATTTTTTATTTATTTTTATATCAATTATTTTGATCCAATTTTTTTTTATCTTTTATGTAATTTTGATTAGAATTTCCATATGGTTAAATTCTTAATTGGATTTAGTATGTGGAATTTTGTTAAGTACATGAATTTTAATTTATTATCATTTTTTCATGGAATTCCAATTAGGCTTTTTATGCACTTTATTGCATTTGTTTCTTTACTTCTAGGATTATGTTTACTTACAAATTCATAATGCAATTTTAATTTTACATAATTAATTTTATAATTTGGCAATTTAGTTACATGAAACCTAATTTGGTTAGAATTAAATTCTTTTCCAATTGATTTAGTTTCGTTCCAACTAATTCCATCATGCTAACCAAAATCATCATTTCATCTAAACTAGCATAATCATGACAATGAAGATGGTGGCTTGTAAGAAAAGATGACAAAGGCATGGGTTTATGATAACATTTATTACTTGTCCAACCTAAAAAGTAAACTAAAACATCAAATAAATTGAAAAAAAAAAACGAAATTTGATGAAAAAAAAGCATGAAACTTTTAGCCAAGGAGGATTTTCATCCTCCTTGGCCAAATCCTCCCCCCTATAAATAGGGGAGGATGTTATTTCATGGGTTTAGAGTTTTTAGAGACCAAAAAGAAGAGTTGGAAAAACAAGAAGAAAAAGAAAATGCTTGAGAAAAAATTTCAAAGCTTTGTTAAGGTAAAATCTCCACTTAAATTTTTGAAGTTCTGTTTGTTTCATACACTTTTCTTCTATTTGGTGAGCCAAAATATGCTTAAGTTCATAGATTTTTTTATCCATGTTGAAAGACTAATCATAATGGCCATGAAATAATTTCCTTGATTTTAATTTTTTCTCTTTCTTCTTGTTAGTAAATTATTTTCCTTCATGAATCATGTTTATGTTGAGATGATGTTGGCTTTGGTGTTGTGTTTATCATATATATATTCATATATTTTATTTCTTTAAGTGTTTTCTTGTTATTATGGTGAAATCACATGTTTATATATTTATATTTGTAATTTTATCATATAATGGTGCTAATTTGTGTTAAATAAAATATGAATATGTGATTATTGAGTTACAAAAAAGTTGATTGGTATATTCTTTAGGTGTTGACTGAAATTCATGTTTGTATGTGTTTTTGTGGTTATTTTGTAAATATAAATAGTTTAAGGGCTAATACGTAAAAAAAAATAAAAAATTAAAAAAATCTTTGTTTAGACCACTATGCTTGACTAAAGCACACTTGCACCCTTAGGAATGTATTTTATGCATTTATCAAGTTAAAATACAATTTTTTTAGTTTTGAGGTCTTTTTGTAATTTTAAGGATTTTTGTGTAAATATTAAAAAAATTATTGTAAGGGCAAAAGAAAGTGACTGAATCTTGCTTGTAATTTTTTATGTGATTTTTGTGATTATTTTGATTTATTTGAAGCTTAATTTTACATTTTATCATGTGGGGCCAATTTGTAAGTTTAGGAAAATTTAGGGACTAGTTTACAAATAATAGAAAGTTTTTGTTTCATGGTCAAAGGATTTGACTGAAAGCTTCATGGATAACTTGGAAATTGATTTTGGGTATTTCATATCATGCTTTAGGTATTTTTCACACTTTAGGGGACATTTTGCAATTTCTTAAAGTTTAAGGGCTAGTTTGCAAATAATGAAAAATTTTATTTTTTGGTCAAAGGTGATTGACCAAACCTTCATGATTTACATGCTAATTTTTACCAGATTAATTATATTTTGTGATCATTTAGATTTTTTTTTTACTTAGGTACCTAAGTGTAAAATTTAAAAAGTTTAGGGACCCTTAGGGAAATCTAGCATTTTAAGGACAAAATGGTTATCTTTGGCACGAAATCATCCACTTAGAGTATTTTAAATATTTTTAGCATTCCATTAGTCCTCCGGTGAGGTGCTAAAAATATAAAAACTTTTTGTGTTCTTTTGGTTCTCTAGTAGGGTACGAAATATAATTTTTGAAAATTTAGGGACTTAATGGTATTTTTGCATGTTAGGTTATTTTAAAATTTAAACTTCTCATTTAGGGTGTTTTTGGGTCAAAAAATAAATATATCTTTTTTAGCATTTTAAACCAATTTAGGACTAATATTTAATTTTAAGAAATTTAGGGATCCATTAGCAATTTTTCTACTTTAAGCCATTTTTGTAATCTAAATTACTCATTTAGAGTAAAAATCATCATTACTTGTTTTTTCGAGTCCTTTAGGGTTGCTAGCATACTTTCACGTTGAAAGTATACCCTAGGGGCATTTTTATAATTTTTCTTATTAAAATGCTTTTATGTTAAAGGTGAATGTTTAAGATTCATTCAGCCTTCTAGGGTCATTTTAGTGTCTATTAGGGGTACTGAGATACTTTCACGTTGAAGGTATACCCCAAGGGCATTTTTATAATTTTCCTTTTTAAAAAATTAAGGCAATATCTCTAAGTTAAAACAATACGTAAAATTTCTCCTAAAATATGAGGTTCTATGGATTATTTTAATATCGAGATATCCTTTTCAAAATGAAAATCAAGATTTTATAAATTTTGAAAAAATAATAATGAAACCTTTTGCATTCCTCTGGCCCTCCACCGGGGTGCAAAAGATATTTTTAATTTTAAAACCTTTTGCGTTCCTTTAGTTTTCTGTTTGGATACAAAATAAAATGATAAAAAGCTTTCGTATTCCATTGGTTCTCTGATCAAATGCGTAAGAGATTTTATTTTTTTAAAATTAAAAAAACCTTGATTTTCCTAACACGAATAATAAATTTGCATTATAAATTATTATTTTGGGAATTTATAATTAAATGCCATATGTTGAAACC
>JBBYHL010007686.1:8162-46428 GCA_038381835.1 Adansonia madagascariensis
GCATTTTGGTAATTTTTCTCATCAAGATGATTTTATGTTAAAGGTGAATTTTTAGGATTAGTTTAGCCTTCTAAAGTCATTTTAAGGTCTGTTAGTGTCATCGAGATACTTTTATGTCAAAGGTATACCTTAGAGGCATTTTAGTAATTTTTTATCAGGATGCTTTTATGTTGAAGGTGAATATTTAGGCTTGGTTTAGCCTTTTACAATTAATTTTGAGTTCTTTAGGGTTATAGGAATACTTTTATGTCGAAGGTATATTATAGGGACGTTTTAGTAATTTCTTCTTACCGAGATACTTTTACAGCCAAAGGTGAATTTTAGGATTAGTTTAGCCTTCTAAGGTTATTTTAGTGTCCATTAGGGTACCGAGATACTTTTACACCATAAGTATACCTTAGAGGTATTTTGGTAATTTTTTAAAACTGAGTTTTGGATAGTAACCGGATGTTTTTCTGGTAAAGGTGCATATTTAGGATAAGTTCATCCAGTTCTCATCATTTTAGCACTTATTAGTGTTATTGGGATACTTTCATATCGAAGTTATACCTTAAGGGTATTTTCGTAATTTTTTTCTAGTCTAGTCTTAGATATGCATTAGGATGCTTTTAGGCTGAGAGTGCATATTTAGGATAGGTTCACCATTTTTCAGGCATTTTTTAGTCCTTTAGGTGTTACCAAGATTTTTTACGTCGAAGGTATACCCCAAAGGTATTTTCGTAATTTTGCATTAGAGCCAAGTCCTATGTGAATACTAGGATACTTTTACATCACAAGTACAAATTAGGAATAAATTCATCATATTGGACCATTTTTAGGTCTTAGGGTCCGTATTTTTAATAAAATCAATTTTTTGTAATTAAGGCAATGTCTTTTCATTAAATTAATAAGTAAAATTCCTACCAGAATATGTGAAGGGTTCTACGGATTATTTTAATAACGAGATATCCTTTTGAAAATGAAAATTGAGATTTTTCAATTTTTGTAAAAATAAAACCTTTTGTACTCCATAGGTTCTACAGCGGAGTACGATAAAGAATGATAAGATCTTCGCGTTTTCTTGGTTCTCCGAGAGCATACGAAAGATATTTTCATTTTCAAAAATATTAAAACTGATTTTCTTATTAGGAATAATAAATTTGTATAATAAAATATTATGGGAATTATAATTAAATATGAAATATTGAAACCAAATAAAAATCAAAATTTATGTTAATGAGGGATTAATAAAGTACTGGTTACCTGGCATCACGAGAAGGTCCATCCTTACTTGTGATTGTAACAGACTCCCGGACCCTTTCAAGTGATCTCTGGTATAGTGTAGACGTCGAAGTTTATTTTTATGGGTTTCATAATCCTATAAATATAAACTTCAGCATGTGTCCAATCTCACCTGGCCTAAATAAGATTAGTGGCAACTATAAAAAATGGTCATTTTATTAATGACTATTTAGAGTTAAGTCGGATGAGCGATTCATCTCGACAGCTCAATCCTCAGACATAAAAAAATAAAGAATAATTTGATAATAAAGATATGGTCCCTAAATTGAAATAAAAAATAATATATATATAAACAAGGGATATATTCGCCATTTTAAATCGGGCTGGTCAGGATTCATATCCGGGCCATGTTGCCACAATGCACCACTGGGCTTTGACTTTTGGCTTAGGCTAATTAGTCAGATTTGTCCTATCGACATTATTAGGCTTTGACTCTCAATAATGGGCTAATTAGTCAGATCTGACCTATTGGCATCAATTGGCTTTGACTTTTAACAATGGGCCATTAGTTAGATCTAACCTATCGGCATTATTAGGCATGATTTTTGTTGATGGGCCAATTAGTCAGATCATTGGCATCACTAGGCTTAATTTTTTTAACTATGATAAAAGTGCATCCTATAAGACTTTCTCACAAGAGAATTTATAAACGACACATAAAATGCAGATATTGATATGATGCGAGTGCATTTGAGAAAATGCATGCATGAATGTATGTATTATGTTCTTTCATATGCATGTTTGTTGCTATTTTAGCAAGTGAAACATTTTTTAACACTCAAAAGACTAAAAGGATTTGTTATTCTCCTTTTTCTTTAATGTTGACATGAATCCCCTTAGAGGTGTCTTGCGTTTGACTGAAGATCATTAGATCCTATCGAGGTCTATGCCAATCTCTTATCTTTTGGCATTTGGTCACCTTGTGGAAAAATGGTTTGCTAATTTGCTAACTTTTCAAGAATGACCTTGCTAGTGAAAGTAGACGTAGGATTTTTTTTGTGGTGATCCCAAGCTTCTGACCTTTTCTTGCTCTAGCTAGTCTTTTCACATTTTGACTTTAAAGCCTTTAAGGCTTCTTGACTTTCCCTAAAAGGATAAAAAAAAACGGTCAGTGTTTCTAGACTTAGGACTAAACTTTTATAGCCCTATGTTATAAGGTTTTCATCTTTCTGTCCTAGACAAATCACATCCTATGTACCATGAATCACCTTATTATATCATCAAGCAAATCAAACTCAACTTACTTTAAGCAAGTATTCTCCATACTCGAAGATGATGACATATCATGTTTATGTGACCTCAAAGCTTTCGACAATTGGTGATCATCCCTAAGGTGTTCTTGACTAAGGTAAAAATCGACCCCTTTTGTACGGTTTAGGTGGTTTGTGTGCAATACGTTGACATGAAACATCAAGAGTTCAAAAATGTTGGCAAATTATGACTAAAGACTTTTGATGTTGGCAAAAAAGATTAAGTTTTGACTAGTTGACTTCATGGAGTCAAGAGCTAACATGGAATGGTCAAAGGTCTACAAATCGATAGGGAAGAGGAGTTGAATGTTCCTCCACTATGATTTTTGAAACCTTATCATAACAATCTCTCGATTTTTAAATGCTATTGTTTGACAGGAACCAGTCTTAGCTAATAACCCCTAGTTCTTAAGAGGTTGTTTGGAATGCCTCTTGGGTAAATGCTAGTCCTGATTGAGGGGTATTAATCAGAGAAATATTTTAATGGAGATTTTCGAAACTAGACTTTTTATCTTGACTTATAAAGGTTCTAGGCATCTTAAAATTTTAAAAATCTTAACAGCCTTTTGGTTGGATGAGACAATTTTTTTCAAATATTTTTGGGCAACATTTAAGATGACTTTAGGATTTTTGACTTTACTTTAGATTGCTTTTTGTCATGACGTGCCCTTACTCGGGTACAACGCCTACCTGAATTGCTCAGGCAATGATGTGTGAGACCTAAAAAAGCAATTTGGTCACGAATTACCATTGGATTATCCCTAGATTAGGATTTGAATTTGATATGATAAGGTGATAGTGAGGGGAAAGATGGCTGCATGAATTTCTCATCCAACTGATCTTGGATGGCCACGATGAAGTGGTCGATGACTTGGAGTCGCCACCAATCATTTTAGGCTAGGCATGATCGAGTGCCTATTGAAAATGATATCCTGTGTTACGAACTTGAAATATCAATTTCGCAATCTATGAGGTCCAAGGATTTGTTCGTTAGGTTTGGGAGTTGGTTATGGTGGGGAAGGATTAGCACCCGCCCCCACAATGCTTGAAATTATTACCCACTATCCATGTTTCATTTTGGTTTCCATTTAATCAGTTTATTTTGTTGTTATTTTGATATAATCCCTTTATATTGCATTAATTTTAAGTAAAAATGTAAATCCAAGTTTTGGAAAAAAAATTAAATCACATATACACATCGAAGTTGTGGGAAACATAAAGATTTTTTATGAAAATGACCTTCAGATTTAATTTTGAAAATTCAGATATTCCATGTCAAGCACACTGGAGATATATTGACATGAAACATTGCCTTGTAATTTTTGAAAACAATTTGAAAATATGAATGCAAAATAGACACCATAAAAGGGAAACATGCCAGTAAGATGAAAAAAAGTATAATGATATTACTTAAAAATAAACACACAAAAAAATGAAAAAGAGGGATGATTGTAATGTATCTTGTACTTGTCTTAAATTATTAAGAAATAACCAAGATGGCAATTTTGAGATGCATTTGGATTTAATGGTCACTTGAGGTACAGTAAAAATAGGCCTTAATAAGTAAACCTGGAGATGTCCAAGACAGAGAGTTTGGATTTCGAGTGAAGTTTGAAAAGCATGGTTTGGAGTATCCCTTCAAAAGGTGGGGTCGAAGTATCCTCAATGGTAAAGATTTTGATATGTTTAAAGAAGGTATTGATTGAAAGACCAAAAAAGGTTCGAAAGATAGAAAATCAGGATTCTTGGAGCGAAAAGTAGTGGTGGAATATCTTGTTGCAAATGTGGCGTTGGAATATCCCTAATAGTGAAAATTTTTTGATATGTTTTTTTTTCAAAGTTTCGAGTAAAAGACCTAGAGATGTTTGAGAAAGGGAAAATTTGATTCTTGAGTGAAAAGCGGGGTTAGAGTATCCCCCTCAGAAAGTTAGGGTTGAAGTATCTTCATTAGTGAAAATTTTAGATACGTATGGAGAAAAGGAATATTTTCATCAAAAAAGTATTTTGAAAATAGAAGCTCAGAACTTGAATAAAACTATCTTTTGTTTTAGCCTTGATCCAAGCTTAAGGGAAGTTAGTCATATGCATTTTGAAACTTCTAAACATCTTGATAAAAGTGACTCAAGAAATTGGATTAATTTTAATTCCAAAAATAGAGGACAATATCGTGTAGTTTTCTTTTTTGAATTTATTTTTGGTCCTTTCCCAGGGCTTTAAGGGGTAATGAGGCACCGTTAGAAAGGTAACTTGATAAGGAGTAACATAAAAATACTTCAAAAATCCTAGAAAATCACTTTGTAGGTGGAATTAATTTTTGAATTTGGGTTTGTTTTAGCACTAATAGCACGTGTAAGGGAAAATGTGTAATGAACTTTGAAAAGTCACCTCAGATTTGCTTGGGATCAATAACTTGTAAACAATACCTTTTAAGAAAGGGAATTTCATGAAATATTTAAGAAAAATACTCTAAAAATTTGAAAAATTATCTAATGGATCGGTATGGCCAAATGGAATGCAATTCGTTGGTTCCAAGGGTTTTAGATAAGAAAGGTTAAAAAAAATCATAACTCCCTTATTCGGAATGATCCAAGGGCAAGCAAGGTATCATAGGAAGCTATTTAATTCTCTTTAAGGAAAAACAATTAGAAAATTCCAAAATAATGTTTTAGAGCTTGGAAATAAATTTTTAAATTTAGGCTATAGTACTACCAAAGTGAAAATAAGAGAATTTATGTTTTTATTTTGGGGTTTCTTAGGATTGCAACCAAGCCATGGATGTCCAAATTCCATGACAAAAAGAAAAAAGGTGACATGGGTGTCATAAGTTCATTCCATAATAGGTATAATGAAACAACTCGTTGACCATGCCACAAATAAGTATGTCAAACTCAAGATCAAGGCATGGAAATTTTAACAAATAAAAGGTTATTTTTCTCTTGAAAACTAGCATTTTTTTAATCATTAAACTATTAATCCAGAGCTAGAACGCTTGATTTATCCCTATGATTGGAGAACCAATTTAGTGAAAACATTAAATCCATGCTAGTCTCTATTTATTGGAGGTAGCATAAACTTAACTTGGGTTCTTTTTTTTTTTGAAAATTTGATTTTTGCAACAAACAAGCAAACATCTTGACAATTATGCTACGAACCAAACATGACCTAGAAAGACAAACGTGGGTGATAGACTTAAACAAACAAAGAAGGCATTTTTAATAAAGGAAAGATGACTAAAATGCAAGAAAGTGAGTATGAAAATGCAGGGACATAAAAGTTTCATCAATGACATCATAAATTATGCTATAGAGGTGATATAAACATGTTTGAACAAGGAAAATGCCGCTGGAATTTTCAAGGTCAAATTTTTATCTTATAAAACCTGTGGAACTATAAGAAAATGCAAGAATATGCATAGAGTAAAATGGAATGAGCATTCAAGTATGAGTTAAACATGTAAAGATATGAATGGAACATGTCAAAAATGCATGTATAGGGCAATTTAATGGCAAAAATGAAGAAAGCATGTTTGGTCACTCAAGCAACTCTAAAGCTTCACCAAAAAATCATTAAGGCCCTAGAACTACCACAACCAAAGCCATAATAATTCATGAGTGTTCTAAAATTATGGCACCATGAACGGCTTACTAAAATGATGCAAATGTTAAAAATAGAAAATAATGGAGGAAGGTCGAGAAAATATACCAAAGAGCTTTCAACTTTCACCTCTACTTGGAGCAGTAACTCTAAGGTCAGTTTTTTCTTTCTTTTTCCTATTGGTTAATAAGAAAAAGATGAAAAAAAAGAAAGCTTTTGGTTATGGTTTGAATGAGAGTTTTTAAGGGTGAAAGGAAGGAAATAAGTGATTTTTTGAGGTTTTTTAGGGAAAAAGGAAAGCTACAAGAATAGGAGAGTGTTATCAATGTAATAGTGCTTACTGTGTTTCTTAAGTATTTGAATAGTGTGTGCCAAATTTGTTGTTAGTCTCTTTGCTGAGCAAAAATGGGCTTTTTTATGTAGAGTGTGTTCAGCCAATGTTTATGACCTAAAACTAAGGGCATTGTGGGATTTTCCTTCATGTATTAGGGGAAACTATAGGTACTATGCTTAGCTGTGTTTCTTTCCATTTATTCTGACATGCAGAGTAGTGGAATAGGGGGCTAAAGAATCTATGAAATTTTTTAGTGTTTTTGGGCCTTAAAAATTTGTTAAACCTAATCATAAGCCCAATGCTGAGGCCTGGTATGAATTTTGGTGATTTTTGGTGCCAAAAATGTGGCTTGCTCCATATATTTTTTTGTTTTTATCATATGCATCATTTTATTGAGTTATTCATAGTGTTATGACCATTCTAAAACTCTCATGCATTGTTGTAGCCTTGGTTGTGGTAGTTTTAAGGCCTCGATGATCCTTTTGATGCCTCAACTTTACTTGGATAACCAAATGTGCCATGTTCTACCTTCATCATCAAAATAGCCCTTTTCCCTGCATCTTTGACATATTTCATCCACCATCACATACCTGACACTTGCTTGAATCTTTATCCTAATATGTTTTTGAACATATTCATGCATTTCCACAAATTTTGATGAGTTTCATGCAATAAAAATATTGTCTCAAAAATTCTAGCATGTTTTATTTTTTTTTTAAGTTGGTCATATCATCTCCTATAACATGATCTTTGGTGTCATCTCCATGCATCTTATTTGGCCCTCATTGCATTTTTGTCATATTTTTTATGTTAAAATGTCATCTGTTGTTTGTTTTTGTGTGTTGTTTATGTTCACTATCATATATATTGCATTTTGTTAGTAGCATGTATGTCTAAAATGCATTCTTGTTTATAGCAAAAATCTAATTTTAAAAAGAAAATCTCTAAGTTAAGTCAATGCTACCTCCAATAGATGGAGACTAGCATGGATTTAATGATTTCACAAAATTGGTCTTCCAATCTTGGAGACAAATCAAACATTTTAAGTTTGGATTCATGATGAAATAAGTCCCTATTTTCAAAAAAAAAAAAAAAGGATTAACACATTTTAGTTAAGCTTATCAAGAAATATTAAGCTTTGATCTTGAGTTTAACATCTTCATTTCTGGAATGCTTAACAGGTTGTTTCATTAGCCCAAACTATTTCAAGATTGTGGAACAAACTCATGATGCCCATGTCACTCATTTCTCTATGTCACAAATGTTCAGATGTCCATGGCTTGAGTTTGACCCTAGGAAACTCAAAAAATCAAATAATCCAAGTTTTTGCCCTAGCAGTGACATAATTTGAAGTGGAACCTTTTTTCTAAACTATAAGTGATTTTTCTTGAATTTTTTTAATTTTTCCTTAAAAGAGCATAGAATTACCTTTTCAAAGGTGTCTCATCTAACTTCAGAACATTTCAAATGAAGGAGTTATGATTTTTGAACTTTGACCATGTGCCTAGCACGATGCACGCTCTGGTGTAGTCCCTCGATTGAAATCTAGGCCATGCATGCCTTATCCAGAACATCTGAGACCAATGAACAAAATAATGTTTAGGTTATTTTAGACCAGTAAATGATTTTCCCAAAGTATTTAAATATTTTTCCTGCCAAGTTCCCTTTTTGAAAAGGTATCTTTTGTGATTTAACAATTACAAATGAGTCTAGGATGCTTTTCAAAGTTTATTATACCATTTCCCTGCACTTGTTACCAAAGTTGACATAGGTCTAACTTTAAAAATTAATGCCACAAAGTGATTTTCTAAGATTTTTGGATTATTTTTATATTCATCCTCGTTGAGTTACCTTTCCAAGAGTCCCTCGCTTACCCTTTAAAGCCTTCAGATGAACCTGGAATAAATTTGGAAAGGGTGATAGTGCAATGTTGTCTCTATTTTTTTAGAATTAAAATTAACTCAGTATCCTAAATCACCATCATCGAGATGCTTGAACTTCTCGAAAGGCATCTAACTGGCTCTCCTTTAACAAAAGCCTTTTTCACTTGGATTAAAGCTTAAAACAAAGATATATTTTATTCAAATTCTTAATTTTCTATCAAAATATCTTTTTTCTCAAAATGTCATAATTTTTATCTTTGGGAATGTTTCAGCACACCACTCTAAGGGGATAGTCTAAACCTATTTTTTGCTAAAAACTTAAAATTTCTCTCTCAAATTTAATCGAGGCTCTTAATTATTTTTTTTAAATATTAAATTTTATATTTTGAGGTACTTCAGCCCCACCACTCGAAGGAATATTCTAACCATGTTTTCCACTAAAAACTTAAATTTTCTTTCTCAGATTTGCTTGAGATTCCTAATTATTTTTTTAAATCAAAATTTTTATCTTTGGGGATACTCTAACCCTACCTCTCTGAAGGGATACCCCAACCCTAGTTTTACTTCAAAATCCAAAAATTTTCTCCCTTTCAGATATCCTGAATTATTTCAATTAAAACTTTTTTTTGTCCCTCAAATTACCACAGAATCTTAACACATCTCCAAATTGTTATTCCAGTTATTTTTTAGTAATTGAAGACAATTATGAGATAAATTCTGACCGTCTCTTCTTTTTATGGTTTTTTGTTTGTGATTTTTTGTCTGTGAAATTATTATATTCCATTTCATCCTGCTAAGACATTTCTTTTATGTAGTGATCATCGTGTATTCATATTTAAAATTTGTTTCAAAAAAATTACAAGGGGATGTACCACGTCAGTATCTCTCTAGTGTGTAACATGGCATATTTGAATTTTCAAAATTTAATTTAGAACTTATTCTTGTTAAAAACTCTTATATTCCTCATACTTTCTTGGCACATAGGTGATATAATATTTCTTTCAAAGCTTAGATCTGCAATTTTCATAAAAAGTCATGTATAAAATGGGATTATATCTAAATAATAACCACATAAAATTGATTAAACCAAAATTAAAGTGAGATACAGTTAACGGGTGTATGTTTTGAGCATCGTGGGGGTGCTAATCTTTCCCCATGTGTAACTAACTCTCGAACCCAACCAACGAATCTTTGGACCTTTTAGACTTTGATTTCGAGTTTTGTAACTCAGAATATTGTTTTTAGTAGGCATCTAATCATGCCTAACTCGAACTGATCAATGGCGACTCTAAATTTATTGTTCTTTCATGGCAACCTTCCAGGATTGGTTAGATGGGTGATTCATCTGACAGTCTCTCTCTCCTTCATGTTATGCTTGATCCAAATCCTGACTAAGGGCTAATTCAAATGCTCTGACCCAACACCATATAGACTCTTAAATCAAATGTCTTCCCTCATCAGATTGTTCGTAGATAAAGATAAAAGGGTAGATGGCGATAGCTTGGCAACTTCATTCAGGATCATTTAGAGACTTAAGCCTACAACTAGCTATATCTTGATTGAATTGAATTCGATAATTACTTGGTCATAATCCCTTGCACCTTTGCTTATTAACTTTATATCTTTCATAGTTTTTTTTTGTATGACTGTTAGGGATTATTTCATTCTTGAATGAATATCGACTCGAATAAATATGGTAATATAAGAGTAAAACAAAAGGTTTGGTTGTTTCTTTGACAGACACTGTGCACTAGCATATGCATTATATTCCCACGAAACACCATGGTGAGATTATAATCCTAATTAATAGGAGAAAGTGAGCCATCCACTTTCGTGAGTATCCCTCCATATAAGCATGGCAAGACCTTCAAGGATGTAAATTACCTATGTCTCTCTTGAGTACCCCTTTACATTTGGATAGGGAAATACATTAATTAGATCGAACCCATTCTACTAAACCTGAGATGGGCCTAGAATCGAGGTGCCTAAACTATCTTTACTAAAAGAAGGAGTGATTCTAATACTAATTCAGGCATTCATTTAAACCTATATAGTGAACCTTATAAGCCAAACCATGTCAAACTATACTGAGGTGCTGCTAGAATAACCCGAAGAATAGGGTCACTCGAAGAAACACTTCTTACCTTTGCTCTTAGACACCATGTTATAGAGCTAATAATAGACATAGTTGCCTACATTTTTTATTTTATTTCATGATCATTTTCAAGGTATGCTATTATGTTCTACGATAAACCCTTTGTTATATATGGGTGATAACAAATGAATGTCATCGCCAACAATGATCCATGTCATCCTAAAAAAATCATATCTAACCGAAATAACCTATTAGGCTATCCAAATGATGGCTTAACATGTACCTGTCATAGGTGGTGAGGAATGAATGTCACCACTTAATTGGTCAGTTCTTGTCCTTACAAGGTATGACATGCTGCTAAGCTATCTGATTCATGTTCACTCTTAAGCATAGTACTACCTATTGTCAGACCAATTTTTGTGATGTATTTTGTTGCTATTTTTTATATACATATTTATTTTCATGATTATTATCTCATGCGGTTACTAACTTGTTTTTTTCCTTATTTTTCTATTTGATGCATGCATCATTTCATTATAATCATTACCATTATAGGATAATTGGCATCAAGAGGTGTCTGTCATGGAGCAATAGTTTGCTTCTGACCTGAAAGCTTTTGAAGAAGTCTGAGCATGGTCATAGCATTGGTAGCATAAAGATAAGGACGTTTTCAAACCTGATTATATCTCAATAGTGCATGAAAAGGTTAAGATAAGGATTAGACAGAATGATTGACAAGATCTGAAGCATATATGGACTAATTGGGATATTACAGAGAGGAACTTATTCACAAAGAGATACAGAGGCATAGCCCTTTTACTCTAGGTCTATTTAGATGTTGGTCTATTACATGTATCATCTCAGTTTTGGAAACTAGCATATCGATGTTTCACTTTCGATCATGAACATTTAGCCCTTGCAGTTGATTAAGATGGATAAAACTTATAGACTATATTATAAGGCTTTGTATCATCTAACTTTCAAAAAAGATCAGCTTAGATTCCAGAGTCAATGGAGTCTTAGATCGATGATCATATCAGGACGAAAAGGAATAGTGCTGCATTTTATGGGCCAGTTTGAAAGAAGTAATGGCAAGTACCGTTGATATCCAAAAAGCTCAAGATATCTCTGCTCTGACGATATATGGTCAAGTCATATTTCAAAAAACATTAGGCTATGTTGAAGTTATGGAAGTAGATCTCTTTTCCTAACTGTGTTGCAATATCAATCCTGCACTAGCCATCATTGTTGAAACTATTTGAGCTCTTAATTCTTGTAAGAAAATGCATATGGGTAGCTTTATTAGATGCATGCCACTTCTCCATATTTGGCTTATAAGTCAATTTTGTCTCAAAGAAAAAAAAAGATGCCATACAACTTCTTACCTAACTTAAGCCTTATCTCCAAGGTCTTTGAGAAAGAATGGACCCAAGAAAGTTCTGGGAATAATGAGTCCAGAAATTTTGGAATCTCATTAAAGAAGAGGTGACATGGAAGGCTTTTTTGGTTTTCACCATAAACAATCATGTACCGATGTGAAGATTATAACTGTGTGCTACTCATGGCATTATGAGGAAGCACTAGTTACACACCCGTCCTAGTCCTATGACAATTTATTCCCTTTGTCTAAGACCTGAGCAGTGGGATTTCAATTATGGTAAGCCTAATTACAAGTCAAAAGTTTAGCTAGCTTTCCATGCTTAGAGACAAACCTGTTGCATGAAGAGGTATTGAAAAGGAAGTAGTATGACATTAAGAAACGATAAGTGGAGGATTTGTCACATCAATGACTCATTATCTTTCTCTGCCATTAGAGCATCACAAGTATCAATTGATGAATTTTCCTTGGAGATTGAATTGCTCAAGCATGGGTTTAAACAAGAAAAGATGACCTTTGCCAAGGAAATCATTCACTTAAAGGAAAAAAAGAGTTAATTAGAAATAAACCTATATATTTAAGATAGCGATATGAACCGGGTTATCAAGGGGAAAAACCATTTTAAGGAGGATCTTAAGAGATTAAGTAAAAACTATATGGCCTTTAATAAAGTAAGCAAGTCTCAGTGCCTTGAAAAGTCATCAATTAAATGGAAAGTAGAAATTACTACACTCAAGAAGGAACACTATCAATTAAAGAAGAAGCTAGGGTCAATAAGGAAAAGCTCGTTAGGACCGATGCCCTTAAATTAACTTATCAAAGGATGAACAGATGGCTAGAAGCTTGAGTCTAGGATTGAAAAGCAAATTAGGTTGAGAATAAGACTCTGACACTCAGAATTCAAGATTTAAAGCATTCTCTTCAAGCTTATTAAGGCCAAGTTGATGAAATTGTAAGAGCTTATGAACAATGAGAGTGAGAATAACTCTAACTGGTTTATCACGAATGCCAAAATCATCTGGACTATCACTATCATCTAACTAAGTAGACTTAAGGAGCTCAGTTGGAGGTTGAGAACATGATAGACATAGCCTAACTCTTAACATGTGACATGTTGCCCGTTGGAACCTATGAACAAGAATTGTTATACTTTTTGGAACATGTGATCAAGCAATGTAACTGTGTCAGGCATTTTCCAAATGTAATTGGGTGTATTTAGGATATTTTGTTGCTTTAATGAAAGATGCTATTGATGAAGCTACCCTCTAGGTCCGATTGTCCCATGTGCATTTGCATGACTTATCTAATTCTATTACTACTTTATGCATTTATGTTAATTGTCATTTAATTGCATATGCATCTTCATCTCATTAGACATGTTCATGTCACATCATAAAAGTCTAATCCAGTAATAATCTAAAGTGAAGGTGCTCTAAAACATGGAACTTACAGTTTGTCATTACTATAACACTCACAATCATTAGAAAACGATGGAAAATGATCACCAAAACTACATTGAAAGACTTAAACTCATGTATAAGAAGTCTTAAGACCAGTCTTTCCATAAGAATAATGAACTCCAAGCTCAGATTGTGGAATTGACTAAACTATTGTTTATGGCATTGAAAGAAAAAAGTAAGCTAATATAGTTGATGCAAAAAAAAATGAACCAGCTAAACTCGAGAGTAACTTGAATGGTGGTATTAAAGCCACCAATGCTTAAGAAAAGTCATTGCATGGATGGCATCCTCAATAGGAAATATTCCATCAACTCAACCATTCATTTACATTAACCTTATAGTAGCACCCTATTTGGTTAAAGGGTTTCAGGTTACAAGCTCTTTACCATCAAAGCTTATAGTTTCAAATCTTGATGAGTAAATGGAACAAGAAAAAGAAAAGAGGTCCCCAAAAAATGATAAAGGCTTATATAGGTATAAAAAAAGCACCTTTGAACTATCAAAGAAAGTGACAAACTTAGGATTGTAAAAGCAAAATATTTGGGATTGGTTTTCAGTCTCATCATCTCATCTAAATTCAAAATGCTAGATTTTGAAAAGTACAATGGGACTACAGACCCTACAGCATACTTTTATGACATTAGCATATAAAAAAAATGAAAAGCTGCTAATTCACTACTTCTAGAATAGTCTAACTAGGGTAGCTATCCGATGGTATACAGGGCTTAATCCCATAAGAATTCAAACATGGGCAGATACGGCTCATGCCTTCCTTAATCAATATAAGCACGTGTTCGACCAAGGCCCAAATCGTCTTTCCCTTTTAAACATGGAAAAAAAATGCCTCTGAGAGCTTCAGGCAGTATACTCAGTGGTATTGAAAGGAAATAGCTCAAGTTCATTTTCTTTTGACCGAGAAAGAGATGATGGTCATGTTAATTAGCACTTTGTGATCTCCTTACTACAAAAGGTTAGTAGGAAATGCCATAAAATATTTTATCGATATGGTTATATCGGGTAAAACGATCAATAACGCTATAAAAAATGGCAAGATATCCATTAAAGAATCATCCAGGTTGGTCAAAAAATCAACAACTAAGGGTAAAGAGAAATAGATGAATGTTCTTAGCAAAAGTCCTGCTAGATTCAATTGGAATTTGCATCTAGCTCAGGGTATGTACTTTTTAAAATATTGCATCTAAGTTTTAATCCTTGCTCATAAATGCCACAACCAGTCCATTCTGTTAGGATCCTTTCGACAATAAGCTTTACGCTAAATCCCATTCCAAACATAGCCCAAAGCGCATAATCCTGTAATGCAAATAATGAAGGAGCTTTAAATAATCAACAAACACCTAGAGAAAGGGATTAAGCCATTTCCTTACTCATATAAAAAGATTTACTCCTATCAAAAGTGGCAAGATATCCATTAAAGAATCATCTAGGTTGGTTAAAAAGTCAATAACTAAGGGTAAGAAGAAAGAGATGAATGTTCTTAGCAAAAGTCCTGCTAGATTCAATTGGAATTCGCATTTGGCTCAGGGTATGTACTTCTCAAAATATTGCATCTAAGTTTTAATCTTTGCTTATCGATGCCACAACCAGTCCATTCTATCAGGATCCTTCCAACAGTGAGCTTTACGCTAAATCCCATTCCAAACATAGCCCAAAGTACATAATCCTGTAATGCAAATAATGCAAGAGCTTTAAATAATCAACAAACACCTAGAGAAAGGGAACACTTTAAGCCATTTCCTTACTCATATAAAAAGATTTACTCCTATCAAAAGTGGCAAGATATCCATTAAAGAATCATCCAAGTTGGTCAAAAAGTCAACAACTAAGGGTAAAGAGAAAGAGATGAATGTTCTTAGCAAAAGTCCTGCTAGATTCAATTGGAATTCGCATCCGGCTCAGGGTATGTACTTCTCAAAATATTGCATCTAAGTTTTAATCCTTGCTCATTGATGCCACAACCAGTCCATTCTGTCAGGATCCTTCCGACAATGAGCTTTATGCTAAATCCTATTCCAAACATAGTCCAAAGCGCATAATCCTGTAATACAAATAATGCAAGAGCTTTAAATAATCAACAAACACCTAGAGAAAGGGAACACTTTAAGCCATTTCCTTACTCATATAAAAAGATTTACTCCTATCTATTGGCAGGTCAGATAGTGGTTGTAATATTCATGAACCCAATATCACCACCATACCCTAAATGGTACAATGAAAATGCCTATTGAGAATCGCACCTCATTTAAGATAAAAGTGTAGGGTCTCATAGAAAAAGGTGTAATGAAGTTCAAATAAGGGCCTAGACCTAACATTGGAGCCAATCCACTTTCTAACCATGCAAGCCAAGAGTGAATGCAATGATCGAAGGGAAAAGATATTGGATCAAAAGAAGCATTAGAGAAAGACACTGATGGGCAAGGTTTGACAAGCGTTTGTAAATGTTGGAATAGTGTGGGATATCAAAAACCAGAGTAAAAAAACCATTGAACCATTTTACTACCACTGTAGCCAAGGGCATTCTCTACAACACTGGTCATTTTTCTCAGATATGATCCAAAGGATGATGGATCGATTTGAAATCATGTTAAATAAGGAGTGGGATGAATGCATTAATGCCATAGATGAGGAAATATCTACTATCAATTAGATTTCAAGTTGTTGAACATGGAAAAAATAGCTGACAAAAGCTTTAAGTAATATGCTCTGAGGTGGATGGAAGAGGTCACCCAAATTCACCCTTTATTGATAAACAAGGAGATGATTGTTAGATTCCTTGGCATATTACAAGCACTTAATAATGAAGAAATAGTGAAGAAAATCCCAAGAAGCTTTGCAGTTGTAGTCCTTTTATACAGAATAGTTGATAAAGCTATAAAAAGTGAATTAGGAAAAAAAAGATAATTTCAAGGACAAAAGGAAAAAAATAGTGGCCAAATAACTAAAATCTAGTATTAGAGCCAGTTTATCTCAAACTCAAATTGAGTCAGATATGAATAGAATGGCTATTGAAAAAGACTGTAAGGTTATGGAAAACTTAAATGAGGTCAGAAACACTAATGAGTTTGGTCTAGCAAATCCTATTATAAGCAAAATTAGTCAATAGGGCCGAAAGGAAGAAAGTGAAAGCTAGTGACTTTTATAATTTCCATACTATCTACCATCACAATCTTTAAACGTTTAAAGACTTTCACGCTAGTGTTCGAAGGACGATAAAGGAAAGTAGCATTAAATTCTATGATAAAAAGTAAGCCTTACATACCAAGTTTGCAGATGAGAAAGCATCTGTCAACAACATAGAGAGGGAAGGGAAAAATCTTCCTTATAGTGTTAAAAGGCCATTGGTCTTGCTCAATAACTGACTGAGAACTGAAGCTACCCCTGTTCAGTCAACATCAAAGATAATCATTCAATTTTTGTCTTTTTTCCCTTGTAAGCATGACACAGTGATTTCTTGGAAATACGAAAGTAAAACTTTAATCACCAAAGAATCTAGTTCGCAAATAACAAATATTAACCTTTCAGGGGTAAGCCACCTAACTCAAAATGGTTAATGTTATGCCGCAGCTGCTTTAAAAGGTGAAACTCAACAAAAGAACACTATTTCTATTTCTTAAACACTGAAGTTTGCAACATATGACTTAAATCCAATAGTTATTAAGGAGCCAATGAATGAGAAAGAAGCTACAGAATTCCTTAACTTCATCAAGCACAGCAAATACAGCATCGTCAATTTATTGAATAAGTAGCCTACCAAGATACTTGTGATGTTACCATTATTGAATTTCGAAGCTTAAAGAAATGCTATCCTCAAGGTCTTGAATGAGGCATATGTCCCTCCAGACATCTCTATAGGCCAGTTGGATCATTTAGTGAGTAACATCACTACTGACAACTATATGTATCTTTCAGTAATGACGAAATCCCTTATGAAGGAAAAAGAAACTATAAAGCTTTGAATGTAATATTCGTATCATGCTTGAATAAACTCCCTTTTGACATGACTCATATATAGAATAGTCGCATGATTATAGAAGCATTTAATGGAACTTGCAAAAATATTGTGGAAAACATCACCATTCCACTCCAAATCGACCCATGCACTTATGAAGTAGACTTCCATGTAATAGACATTGCTCTATCATATAACTATCTATTGGGAAGGCCTTGGATTCACTCTACAGAGGCAATGCCCTCACCACAACATCAAAAATTAAAATTCACTATTGAAAACAAAGTTGTCAACATAAGAGGAGAAGAAGATATCATTGCAACTATCTCAACTAATGCCTCGTATATCAAACCTGATAATGATATCCCAGTATCCTCATTTCAATCTTTTAAGTTTGTTGATCCCCTTTATGTCAAGAAAGGGTTGCCAATTTTTTAGCTTTATTTATCAAAAAGCACTCATACTGGTCTAAAGTTATTTTCGAACCGTAAATGATTTTTCTAGAATTGCTTGGAATTTTTCCCTAAAAAGACATCAAATTAGCCTTCCAAAGGTGTCTTATCTACCTTCAGAGCATTTCAAATGAGAGAATTATGATTTTTCCAACATTGATTGTCAAAACCCCTACTAGTGAACTAAAATTCAATTCGGGCTATTTTAACCAAGCAAATGATTTCCCCAAATTATTTAAATATTTTTCCCCAAAAGTTTGCCAAGTTTTCTTTTTGAAAAGATATCATTTGTGATTTAACGATTCCAAATGAGTCCGAGATGATTTTTCAAAATTTATTACACCATTTCCCCTACGCATGTTGCTAAAGTTGAGACAAGCTTCAAAAATTAATTCCACATATGAAGTGATTTTCTAAGATTTTTGGAATATTTTTATATTAATCATTGTTGAGTTACCTTTCCAAGGATGTCTTACTACCCTTTCAAGCTTTCAAATGAACCCAGAATATATTAAGAAAGTGATAAGCACAATGTTGTCCCTTATTTTTTTTAGCATCAAAATTCACCCAGTATCCCAATTCACCATTATCAAGACACTCAAACTTTGAGAAAGGCATTTGACTAGCTCCCTAACAACAAAAGCCCTTTAGGCTCAGATCATGGCTTAAAACAAAATTATATTTTATTTAAATTCTCAATTTCAAATTTTCAAAATACCTTTGTCCAAAACATCTTTTTTCTGAAAATATCATAATTTTTATTTTTGGGGATACTCCAACCCCACCGCTTTGAGAGAATACTCTAACCCTTTTTTTTTGCTAAAAACTTAAAATTTTCTCCCTTAGATTTGTTTGAGACTCCAAATTATTTTCTTAAAATATTAAATTTTATTTATGAAGTTTACTTCAAACCCATCACTCCGAGGGGATCTTCCAACCTCATTTTCCACTAAAAACTTTAATTTTTTTCTCTTAGATTTGTTTGAAATTCTTAATTATTTTCTTAAAATATTAAAATTTTTACCTTTGGGGATACTCAAACCCTACCTTTCTTAGGGATACTCCAACCCCCTTTTTACCTTAAAATCTAAAAATTTTCTCTCTTCTAGATACCCTGGATTATTTTAATTGAAACTTTTTCTGTCCCTCAAATTGCACCAAATCCAAACACATCTTTAAATTGTCATTCAGGTTATTTTTTAGTAATCAAAGAAAATTACAAGATAAATTTTGATCATCTTTTTTTTTACTTTCTTTTGATTATGATTATTTATCTATGAAATTATTATATTTCTTGTCATCCTACTAACTCATTTCCTTTTTGTAGTGACCATTGTGCATTCATATTTAAAAATTGTTATCAAAATAATTTATAGGGGAATGTTCCATGTTGGTATCTCTCCAGTGCCTAACACGAATATTTTAATTTTCAAAATTTAATGTAAAAATTATTTTTGGCAAAAACCCCTATGTTCCTCATAACTCTATGGTGCATAGGCGACACAATTTTTTTTCAAAACCCAAATCTACAATTTTCACAAAAATTCATGCATAAAAGAGGATTATATCTAAATAATCACCAAATGGAACCGATTAAACCACCACCAAAGTGAGATATAGTTAATGCTAATCTTTCCCTATGCGTCACTAACTCCCAAACTCAACCAACAAATCTCTAGATCTCGTAGACCTTGAAATTAATATTTCAAGTTTTCTAACTCAAATTATTGTTTTCAAATATGCCTAACTTGAACTGATTGGTGGTAACTCCAAATTTATGGTTGTCGCCACATACCCCTTTTTATCTTTCTCTCCGGACAATCCAAAGTAAGCATGCATGACTTAAAAGATATATGATGGTGTGGTTGAGCCTTTGGGTTATCCCTTGGTTGTGATTTGGATTAGACATGATAATATAAAGGGGAAAATAACTGTCGAACAAATCACTCATCTAACTAGTCCTGGAAAGTTACTGTGAAGTAACTTTAAATTTGGAGTCACCATCGATTATTTAGGCTTGGCATGATTGGATGCCTTTTGAAAAGATTCATTAGTTAGGTTTGAGAGTTGGTTAAGCATGGAGAAAGATTAGCACTCCTACAATGCCAAAAATTAGTACCTGCTAACTATATCCTGCTTCAGTTTCAAGTTAATCTATTTCATTTGGTCATTATTTAGATATAATCCCTTTTTATACATGAAGTTTTATGGAAAGTGTAAGTCTGGATTTTGAAAGAAAATTTAAATCACTTATGCACCACAAAGGTATAAGAAGCCTAGGGATTTTTTTAAAAATAATTTTTGGATTAAATTTTAAAAATTTAGGTATTTCGTATTAGGCAATGGAAAGATACTGACATGGAACATTGCTTTTGTAAGATATTTGAAAATAAATTTTAAATATGAATGCACGATAATCACTACAAAAAGAAAACGTGCTAGTAAGATGAAAAAATAAAATAATTTCACAAATAAAAAAGCAATAACAAAAGAAAATGAAAAAGAGGGATGATCAGAGTGTATCTCATAATTATCTTAAATTATTAAAGAATAACTAGGCTGACAAATTGGAGACGTGTTTGGATTCAGTGGTAACTTAAGGGACGAAAAAAAGTTTTAATTAAAATACTTTGAGGTATCTGAAAGGGAAAATTTCTTGGGATTTTAGATAAAAGTGAGGTTGGAGTATCCCCACGAAGAAGTAAGGTTGAAGTGTCTCCCCGAGAATAAAAATTGTTAATGATTAAAGAAAATAATTAGGATCCTAAATAAATACAAAAAAGGAAATTCAAGTTTCGTTAGTGGAAAACGAGATTGGAGTATCCTCTTGGAGTGGTGGGGTTGGAGTATCTCCAAAGATGAAAATTATCGATATTTCCAGAAAATAATTAGGAATTCAAATAAATTCAAGAGAGAAAATTCAAGCTTTTATTTTTTTTATGGAAAATGAGGTTGGAGTATCCCCTTGGAGTGGTGGGTTGGAGTATCCCCAAGAATATAATTTTTAATGTTTTAAGAAAATGGTCATCTTAAAAAAAGGGTATTTTAAAAATAGGAAACCCAAGTTTTGAATAAAATAATTTGGTTTAAGCCTTGATTCAAGCCTAAAGGATTTGTGTGCTACGAATCAAAAGCACTTTGAGATGTTCAAATGTTTCTATAAAGGCATTTTGAAAATTAGGTTAAAAGTAAGGGATAACATCACATCTTTTACATTCATGAATTTATTTTGGGTTTATTCGAAGACTTTGGGGGTAAGTGAGCAACCGTTGGAAAGGTAACTCAGCAAGGATTATTATAATAAGTATTACAAAAATCCTAGACATTCACTTTCTTGATGGAATAAATTTTTGAATTTAGGCTTGTCTTGACATTAGCAACATGTATAGGAAAAGGGCATAATAGATTTTGAAAAATCATTTCGGACTTATTCAAAATCGTTAAATCACAAACAATATCTTTTTAAAAAGAAAATTTTACAAACTTTTTGGGAAAATATTTAAATAATATAGAAAAATCAATTGTGTCAAAACAAAATGTAACACGCTGATTCTAGGGATTTCAAATAGCAAAGGTCTAAAAAATCATACTTTTTTCATCCGGAATGATCCAAGGACAAACAAGACACTATTGGAAAGGTACTTTAATGCCCTTTAAGGGAAAATATTAAAAAATTCTAAAAAAAATCATAAATGGTTTAAAAATAATTTGTTTAAATTCAGACTGCAGTGCTGTCGAGCAAAAATGAGGGACAATTTGATTTTTTAGGTTTCTCAGAGGTCAAATCCAAGTTATGGATGTTCGAATGTCTACAATTCAAGTAAAAGAATGACACAGGCATTATAAGTTCATTTCACAATCTTGGAGTAGTTTGGGATGATGAAACAACCCCTTGACCATGCCACCATGAATATGTTAAACTCAAGATCAAGGCTTACTATGTTTTTCAACTAAAGGGGTCATTTTTGCTTGAAAAACATCATCTTTAAACTTATTTTACCATGAATCCTGATCTAAAGTGTTTAATTTGTCTTAAAATTGGAGGACCAATCTATGAAAACATTTAATCCATGCTAGTCTCCATCTATTGGAGGTAGCATGAATTTAACATAAGGATTTTTTTAAAATTAGATTTTTAGCAAACAAGCAAGCATTTTGATAGAGATAACAAATGCAAACACATAAAGATGGCATTTTGACATGGAAAGGATGAGAAAAAATGCAAGGTGGTGACAAATAAGGTGCATAGAAATGACGACTCTGTGAATGGCATAAATAATCATGTTATGAAAGATGACATTAACATATTAAAGCAAAGAAAAGCTTGTTGGAATTTTTAAGACAACATTTTTATGCCATAAGACTCTTTAAGAATGAAACAGGCACCATGAGTTCATTCTACAATCCTGGAGTAGTTTGGGATAATGAAATAACCCATTGACCATGCCACCATAAAGATGTTAAACTCAAGATCAAGGCTTAATATATTTTTCAACTAAAAGGGTCATTTCTGCTTGAAAAACAACATCTCTAAAGTCATTTTACAATGAATCCTAATCTAAAGTGTTTAATTTACCCCCAAGATTAGAGGACTAAACTTATGAAAACATTAAATCCATCCTAGTCTCCATCTATTGGAGGTAGCATGAACTTGACAATTTTTTGAAAATCAGATTTTTAGTAAACAAGGAAGCATTTTGACAGAGATAACACATGCAAACACATAAAGATGACATTTTGTCATGGAAGGGATGACAAAATATGCAAAAGGTTGACAAATAAGGTGTATGGAAATGATGACTCAATGAATGGCATTAAAAATCACATTATGGAAGATGACATGAACATATTTAAGCAAAGAAAAGCGTGCTGGAATTTTTACCAGTACATTTTTTGCCATAAGACTCTTTAAGATGCAAGAAAGTGCATAAACATACTCAAGATATGTTAGGAAGCACATTCAACCATGTGTTAAGCATGTGAAAATAGATGAAACATAACAAAATAGGGTATTTTTTTTTAAATAGAATGAAAGAGAAGAAGTTTGGCCTATCAACAACCTTAAGGCTTTAAAAAAAATCAAGATCCTAAGATTACCATAACCAAGGAAACAATAATGCATGAAAGTCCTAGGATGGTCATGGTAGCATAGATGGTTCTCTAAACTTATGCAAGTGTTGGAAACGAGAAAAAATAAAGCTATGTGAGAAAATATACCAAAAAACTTAAACTTTTCTCCCTACTTGAAGAGGTGATTTTAAGCTCAATTTTTTCCCTTTCTTTGCTATTGGTTAGCAAGAAAATGATGAAAAAAAGAAGTTTTGTAGTAATAATATTGATAGTGAGGCATTCTAAGCCTAAAAATCTATGAAAGGCTAAGTTTTTAGAGGTTTTCTAATAATGATTTGGAGAAACTATGGGAATAAAAGAAGGTTGAGGGTGAAAAGCAATGGAATAGCATCTTAAGAGTGTTTTTACAACTGAAGATTGCTAGAGGTTTTTTTTTAGATTATTAGAGAATGATTCCCCTCTGCTAAGCCAAGATTGGATCTTTTTTAAATTTAAGGTTCAACCAATGCTTTTGTGAGACAAAGCAAGGGCATTATGGGATTTTTTTTCATGTACTAAGAGACAACTCCAGCTACTATGTTTAGCTGCCCTTATTTTTATTGGTTCTGTCATGCAGAGTAGTAGACATGCCCTTTAACAAGCCATATAATTCATGAAAATTAACTTTTTCAATGGATATTAAGCTTTAAAAATTTGTTTAAGTTTAATCACAAGCCCATACCTAAGGCTTGATATGAATTATGATGATTTTTTATGCAAGAAACATATTTGAATTAGCTTTTTCGAAGGCTAAAAAATTGTTCGAACTGGGCAAAAATACCTTGGTGTATTGATATAAAACATGTTGTATTGATACACAAGACAATTTTACCCCTGAGTATCGATAAAATGAAGTGTGTATCAATACTAAGAGTAAACAACTGTTTCCAATCTCGAGACTTAAAGCTTTGTATCGATAGTCTATGGATTTGTATCGATACTCTTGCTTGTGTATTGATACATTTTGCCAAAAATCACAACTTTAGCTATTGCTAAGGCCTGTATCGATAATTAATAACAAACCCTTTTGTATCAATACTACACATGAAAATTTGAATTTTTGGTAACATAAAAGCTTCTATTAATACTTATGTGCTGATGTGACTTACACGTACCTTAGGCCCTTTGAATACCTCATCTTGGTCACAAATAATGGGAAACTAACCTATGCTCATCTGAATGACTTTAGTGACACTGGATTATTGACTTTTGATGCTTATTATTACAGTTTTAATACGATCGTAGACATTTTAGGCTTTCCAAAAAAATTTGCACCTGATGACACGGCGCTTGACAATCGTCCCTATTTTTTTATTTTTTTATTTTATTATCTTTCAATGATGTCTCAGGATGCCAGAAGATGGCCTAAACAAAATGAGATGTCTACAATGTTTATTTTATGGTAACCTTCTAAGACTAGTTGGATAGGTGATTCGTTCGACAGTCTTTCTCCGTTTCATGTTATCATGCCTTATCCAAATCCCAACCAAGGGGTAATTCAAAGGCTTTGACCAAATGCCATACTCTTAACTGAGCATTCCCTTTTTAAATTATCTGAAGATAAAGATAAAGGGGTACATGGCAACAATCGCACTTTTGATTCTGCCTATAGTGAACAATATGTTCCCAAATTCTATAAAGGTATTGCCAACCATCTTATCATAGTAAAGGATAAGAGTGTGTCCATAAAATAAATAGTTATCTCCCTATTAGTAAAAAGTAACTAGACTTGTGCAACTATGATTTTCCATCTACAAGCATAGTCTTTTGAGCTTTCATAAGATTCATTTTTCATGTTTGAAAAGGTCCACCGGTAGAAAACAATTCTCCAACAAGTGCTTGCACTATTCTAGGAATATGGGAGCCAAATCTTTCCTAGTAGATATTTGGCTTCCTTTTAGTTGGGAATACCACTTATATGCTGCCCTAGTCAAACTTTCTAAAAGATGTGAATAAACTACTTTTCATCCCTTACATACTTAACCTTTTTGCAACAGTAGGTAAGTAAATGCATTTTTAGGCAACTGAACTTATCATACTTCTCAATTTTTAGGACCTTGAATTTTGAGAGTGGTCACATTGGGAGCCAACAAGAGTTATTTGGCATTGTTGAATCATTTTCCTTATTCCAAGACTTAGATTCTTTCTTTGAGCTAGTTATATTTTTGTTATATTTTTGAATCGTGAATCTTCCTTGATAGTTTAGTCTCGACTGCTCTAGGTCATAAGCTAATTGCAAAGAGATAGAGCCAATAGGTTTATCTAATTGAATTGCATAATCTTTTGTTCTTATTTTACCTAAAAAGAGAAATGCAAATTAGTTTTGGAGATATACTAGGTCTTAGCATTATTTACCTTCATTATTGTCGTGCAAAAGTGAATTGATGGGTGAATGAATTAATGATTTCATCAGTTCTTGATCAAGTCTGAACATGAAGGAAATCAAAGCCTAAGTAATAAGGTTTTGAATTATAGTTTGGTCATTAGCATGCCATAAAGTGAAGCCTACTCCTTATCATTCCTTAATGTTTTCAAAGACATAGGATTTCTCTTACAAAATTAAAAAAACAAGTAAACTTTGTCTTTGTAAACATTCTTTTGTAAGAAAGATCAGTTGCCATCTTTCATCATTAGGAACTTTATCCAGTCTTCTAATTTCCTTGATAACTAGGGCCTCTGATTTACCCCAAATTATAGAATCTTTGAGTCAAAAAGGCTTTATACCTTTCTCTTGAATGATAGGCACATCTCGGTGTCATGCTTAGTGCTTTAACATGGTAGTCATAATAGGAATTAATATTAAACCACTAAGGGTATAGGAGTTTTTTCTCGGGGACATAGACAGGAGTGACCAAGTGTCTTTGGAGTAAAAGGGGATACAACTCTTTATAAGTCAATAGGATAGGATCAAATTAGGGCTTTCCTTATGATCTTTTCTTAGTACCAAAATCAAATAATGGTTGAGAGGTAATGAAAGGATATCTTCTTTGGAATAGGTGTTAATCTGTAATGATTCAAAGCCAAGGTGTTTAGTCTTAGTTATTGGGGGAGGTGCTATAATAAAGGGTTTAAGGTTAGACATTTCAAGTTCGGACACTTGCATATTTGATCTAGACATTGGGTTGCATAGTGCATGCAATTGAGTTGTTGGTGAGAGCATCTCTCAAGAATAAATTATCTTCATTTAACCAAGGCTTGCAAATATCCCTATTAATTCCAACAATTATCCTTTCATATTCTTGATATCTTGTCCAACACCTCCGTTGGTTCCATCTAAGATGTAGATCTATGCTTTTGATTGATCTATTATGACCTAACCTATTTGTCCTATTGCAAATGACAATACCTTTCTTGCATATTCCCATCCAAGAAGGCCAATTAGGCCCTACACAATTTCTGTGAGATGTTCTTTCATTTCCCAAACATCATGCCCGAGCTTTTCTTGGATGTTTTCTAATGTATTGATTTTTGCTGGTAATTAATCCCTCATTTTATGACCCTTTCAATGCAAGCAACAAATGAACTTAGAAAAATGTAATGATTTGTGCATGACCACACTGAAGAATGACCGCTGATGAAAGATATATCATGTATGTATAAGGCTAAAAGGCATGGGAGTGATGTAAAATGCTATGAACAAATTAGGGGAAAACAATGTCCTAATACCACTCCCATTTTATTGATTCCTTTGGGATTTTTTTCCTTCTTTTTCTCAATTTGATTTTTGACCTTCTTTGAATAAACTTTTTTTAACTCTATTTTCTCAATAGACTTTTCTTTTCATTCCTTACCAAAAAGAATATAATTTTTATGGTCATTAAAGTAGAATGAATAAAAAAGTAAATTCAGTGAAAGTTTGTCCCGAATAAAACACTAGTCATTATGAGGCCTTTAAGATGAATACTAAAACCAAAGACAACAGGGTCTAGGTTGACATAGACAACATAACAACGTGTCTAGATCACATTTAATTTTGACAAATTAAAATAGCGATTTTCAGGGCAAGACTCGATATAGGTTACGACATTCATTTGTCTCCTCCTAGGCTCAATAGACATCAAGTATAATAGCCTACTCGGGTTGGGTTTGCCCTTGAAAAGATGATATGATACCTTTTTGACAACAATTAACAGCATTAGTATATTGTCTCTTGTAAGGAAAAGGAAAAATAATTATTAACTGTAGGTCGGACGGTGTAATGGCTTGCCCCAATAAGCTTATCCCTAGTGAGTGATAAAGTACCTTTAGGGATCACAAGTGACGACATTTGTTTGCCACCATTTTTTTATTAATAAAGGTTAGTCATCAATCAGATGGTATAAAAGCATGCTCCAATAGGGAAATAAGACATAAAATGTCTTTCAGGGCATGAAATGACAAATATGGTTGACAATGTTAGCTCATTATCGTCGACTTGACAAAATTTGTTCAATCTAGTGCGGATAGCCAAGGCACCCCATCTCTTAGGCTTGTCGGCTTGGGTTCAATCTTGTGGATGTATTTCCTTATGTAAATGTGGAAGGTTACTCACGAGAGACATTGGTAATTTACACCTTAAAAGTTCTTGCTATATTTATGCGGAAGGTTGTTTATGAAGGCTGATAGCCCACTTCCACCTAATATTTAGGACTTTAATTCCACCATGGAGTTTGTGAGAATCAAATGCAAATGTGAATGCATAGTGTGTGTTGGAAAGCCAGTTAAACCTTTTTTTTACCCCTTGTTACCATACTTATCAAATTGATATTTATTTGGGAACATCATACTCCCTGACAATCACAAGACAAAAATCATGACAGGTAAGAGATTAATAAACAAAAATGAAAGGAGATTTAAAGAATGACTGAAACCAAAGAAACTGAGAACTAAGTAAGACTCGGCTAGTCATAGCTTTAATTTTCTAAATTAGTTCCCAGTGGAGTTGCCAAGCTTCACAACATGCCCCCTAAAAATTCTCATGGAGCAGGAAGCGTGCACTACTTAACTATATAGAATGAATGATAAAATTCTTGATAAGTGTCCTCTCAACCAAGACTCTTCCTTTATAACATGAGAAAGAGACCATCGATGAATAGCTCATCCAATCAGTCTTAGATGACCATATAAAGTGGCCAACATTTAGAGTCACTATCGATCACTTGGGCTAGGTGTGAGCAGGTGCCTATTGAAACAGCTATTCTAAGTTAAACTCAAAAAATCGATTCCAAGGTCTACATGGTCTAGAGATTTATCGGTTAAGTTCAGGAGTTAGTTACACGGAAAGAAGTATTAACATCCCCATAATGCCTGAAATCAGTACCTTCTAGCTATGCCTTACATTGGTTTCGATTTTCTCAATTTTTACTATTATTATTTTGATATAACCCCTTTTTGTGCATGAATTTATGTAAAGTGGTAAATCCAGGTTTTTGTGAAAATTTTTTAACCTCATAAATGCCCTGGAGAGGTGAAGAACATGGAGATTTTTTATTAAAATTGATTTTTAGATTTAATTTTGAAACTAGGATATTTCACGTCAAGCATTGGAAACATACCAACATGGGTTATGATTTTCGAAAACAACTTGGAAATATGAATGCAAAATGGACACCAGAAAGAGAAATATGTGTCACAATATGGCCTGGATACAAAGCCTGACTAGCTCGACTTAGAAGGTGAGTGTACCCCTCATTCCTATATATACTATATATCATCATTTTTTTAGGGGCCATATCATTATTATTTTTCTTATTTTTCATGTTCGAGGACAAGTCATCAAGATCGCTCACTTGACTTAATCTTAAATAGTTGTTCTGAAATGACCATTTATCTTGGAGTCACCTTTAATCTATTTTGACTAAGTAAGATTAGTAACCTAGTAGAGTTCGTATTTTGATAGTTACAAAACCCTTAAAAACAATTTCTGAGGTCTATGTGAATACCAGAGATCATGTGAAAGGTATAAGACTCAATAACAATCACGAGTAAGGACTGATCCCTCTCATGACACTTGGTAATTAGTACATTATTAATCTTGGGTTAATTTAAATTCTAATCTTTATTTGGTTTCAATATTTAGCATTTAATTATAATTCCCATTTATTAAAATTTTTCATATTTCCAAATTTATTATTTCATTAGAAAAGATTAGGGTTTCAATATTTTTAAAAAAATTAAAATATCTTCTATACCTTATTAGATATTTAGAATAACATAAAAGTTTTTATCATTCTCTTCTGTAGCCCACTAGAGAGTTGGAGCAATATGAAAAGTTTTAAAAATCAAATCTTTTACACCCACTAGTGGAGGAATACAAAATGTTTTATTTTATGAAAATTGAAAAATCTCAATTTTTCTTTGAAAAGAATATCTTGTTATTAAAATAATCTGTAGAATCCCTCTCATATTCTGGAGCGATTCCACATATTATTTTAACTTGAAGACATTACCTTAATTTTATAAATATTTTGGTTTTATTAAAAATATTAATATTTGCCCTCAGACTAAGTTTTAATTACACGCATGAAAATAGACCCCAAGGACTCAAACATAGTCTGTAAGACCAAAATATCCTTTAGAGTACTTTTGATATGAGAGTATCTTAGTAGCTCTAAAAGACTCAGTTTTAATGCAAAATTACCAAAATGCTGCTAGGTGACCTTTGTCATGAAAGAATCCCAATAATTACATAGGACTTGGTTTTAAAGAAAAATTACTAAAATATCGTTAGGGATTAACTTCATCTTGAAAGCTTCTCGATAATCCTAAAGGACCTAAAAATGATAAGAAATGACAATTTTACCCTAAATAGGTAACTATAATACTAAAGGTTACCTAAAATGTAAAAATTACAATTAAGGCTGTAAACTTTTCAAAATTACACTTTAAGCCCATACTGACTAAAAATCCAATGCATGTTCCTAAAATGACTAAAGTACCCTAAATGGGTAATTTAGTGTAGAGAAAACCATTTTTAACTTAAACGCAAGGTTTTCTTAATGGACTTTAAACTTTGCAAACTTTGCAAACTCATAATTAAACACAAAACAGATCACAAAAAATGATGAAAATCATGCTAAAAGTCAAAAAAGCCTTAGGCCAACCATTTCGGCCTTGAAGCAACTTTTTTCACAAATAAGTCTCTTAACTTTCTAAAATTAGAAAAGGACCCCAAAAGTCTAAAAATATATTTCAACATGATAAAAATGTATAAAACACATCTTTAAATGTATATGAATGTTTCGACCAAGCATGGAAGGCCTTAAAATTTTTTATTTTTACAATTTAATCAGTATATTTTTAATAATTAGAAAATAACACCAAACATAAAAAATCACCAAATCACACTTGTGCACATACAATCAAGCTTGGAACTACATATCCAAAGCTTTAAAAATTTTAAAGAAATTACTTTTTAGTCCCTATAACTTCCAAAAATCACAAAATAATACAAAACCATCATAAAAATAATAAATAGAATTAAATCCAGAAGCCATATAAGGTTCGGCCTTTCACCAAATCACATATTGAACAAATTTTTTTCAACATAATATTCATATGCTTTAAATCTACTAAGCATAAATTAACATTAATCATGACAAATAAACATATAGAAATGTTTTATTAACATACTAATATTAAAATAACAAGGAAAATAAACCCACATAAACATATATATGACAAAATCAATATCATATCACAAAAATCAATATAATATCAATGAAAACATATTTCATGAGAAAAATCAGACATAGCAATTAAATCAAAGAAAATGGTTCATGGCCTCCATGCTTAGCCTTTCAACATGGATCAAAATCCATCAGCTTAAGCATGATTTTGACTCACTAAAAAAAAAAGCAAAGTGAATGAAATTAACAAAAACTAAAAATTTTCTTAGTATTTATACCTTAAAAGGCTTAAAGCATGAGAAATTTTATATTTTTTGGCCTTTTTTTATTCATGAACACATTAGTCTCAAAACAAACAAACTTGGAATTAAGCCAGGGGCTTATGCAAATGACCTTAGCTGAATAGTTCTAGCCTTTTCCTTTATTATTATATTTTTATTTTTTATTTAATTTAGCTTTTTAGATTTTTTTTTGGATGATGATAAGATTTGTTTGATTAATTGTCTTTTTATATACTTAGTCAAAAGTCTAAATGGTGATTCTTGTGGACTAAGGTTAGGGTTTCTTGATTATTTTGATGATATTAACTTTTAATGATAAATTTTAATCTCCATTAAATTAATTATTGTATAATTAAACTATCATATTATGAAATTAAATTAAAATTAAAATTAAAATTAATATACATAAAATTTTTAAAATATAAAAAAATTTTAATTGTAAAATTTATGAAAAAATGAAGCGGAATGACTAAATTGTAAGAAATTAAAAGTTATAAACTGAACAAATGAAATTCCACCAGATAAATTTATTTACAAACTTAATCACGTGAGAGATCTAATTAAACATTCATATGAAAAGCTTTGTCCCAAAAGAATTAAAATAATTTTTCGAGAAAGAAAAGATTAATTAATAATTCCAAACTCGTAAAAATTATGAGCAAAAACCCTTTTGAATGAAATTATGTTTAATAAAAATGAATCAGAATTTCAAAATTTTATATCCAAAATATTTTATTAAAATAACATGAAAATTTTACAACTTTAAATTCTGAAAAATTTTGTAGATAAAAAATATTCGTATTTTAGATCCAAAAAAATTTTAAAAATATTTTCATATATTTAAAAAAATGAATTGAATTCAACATATTATTCAAAATATTAATTTAAATTAATTTATAAGATAATAATGGTGAAAATCTAAAATCCAAAATAAATTTTATCAAAAAAATTCACGAATAAAGTACTTGCAATACTGTGAAAAATTCAAAATTAAATACTAAAATTGATAATTTGACACTTCATGGTATAAAATACCAATATATATTTCTTCTTGAATATTTTTGATTTTTCAGAATGAATATCAGCATAAATGCTACACAAGTATCAGTAAAAAAATACGATAGTCGACTTGTCAATTTTTATGAAAAAAGCTCAAAATTTCCTAAAAATAGAAAGATCATGATATTATTTACAAAATTGCATTTCAAAATTTTAAAAGACTAAAGTTAACAATCAAATTTTTGATGCTAATATTACATAAGTATCGATAAGAATGTATGATGATCAACTTCCAAAATTTCATGATAAGTTCTTGAAAAATTCCTAAAAATAGGAAATTTGAACTTGCTAACATATGTAAAAATAAAATTCAAAATTTCATAAAACTATTTTTTCTTGAATGTTCATCCTCTTTGTTTGAGATTGATTTCTTACAAATCTCAAAATCGCACTTTTTCATTGCGTGCATACGTGGCCATTTAGGTATGGCTAAACTGGTCTTGAAAATGCCTAGTTTTCCAAAAAAAGTCAACCTCTACTAAGCCAGTTGCTAAATTTTTATTCACGAATATTTAGAACTATTAGAAAAAGGGCACCGAGACAAAATTTGGTGTCCACAATGTGATCATAAGGCATAGGTCAACCAATATAATATTGCAAAAATAAATCACATGCAAAAAGGTAAAAAAGGGTCGATCAAAATGTATCTCTTAAAAATTATAAATACCTCATTCGAAGTGATCTAAAGGCAAAGAAGACACCGTTAGAAAGGTGATTCGGGGCTTTGAAGGGAAAAACATTAAAAAATTTTAGAAAAATGGTCTAGGGTTTGGAAATGAATTTTCAAGTTAGGGACATAGTGCTACCAATGCTGAAGAGGGGAACTTTCTATTTTTGAGTTTCCTAGAACTAGACTCAGGTTACAAACATCCTAATGCCCATGAATAAAGGGGTTAACTGGTGGCAGTGGCTTCACAAGTTCATTTGCACAATCTCAGAGTAGTTTAGAATGATGAAATAGCCCGTTAACCATGTCACAAATAAAAGAAATTAAACACAAGACCAAGGCATAAACAATTTGAGAAAAATTTTAAAAGGACATTTTGGTTTTGAAAAAGCAAAATATCCAACCTTATTTATCCTTGAATCCAAACACACAAAGCTTGCTTTTTCCCAAGATTGGAGGACTAATTGATAGGAAACATTAAGTCCATATTGGTCCTCATTTATTAAAGTTAATATGGACCTAACTTGAAGAGGTTTTTTAAAAAATAGATTTTTGTAACAAGAACAAGACATCAAGAAAGCATATTTAACCATGCAAAACATTCAAGCATGGAATCAAATGATAAAATCAAACTAGAACATCAACAAAACATAATTTGTATTAAAGAAACATGTTAAAAATGCAATAAAAACATGAATGATGCATGGACATACAAGAATATGCTTATTGATACATAAAACATGATATAAGCATGGAAAAAAAGTGTTATCATGAGATGAAAATATACTAAAAAATTGTTACAACATAAAGACATGATTTTTATGAATGAATATAGGAAAATAGGTTTGTGGAAGCATATAAAGTGATATAAGTTAGAAAAAGATGTTTTAATGACATGAATATATTCTGGAAATTTCATACAAAATAAAAACCTGGTTTTTATGCATGAATGTATAACAAAACCATAAACTCGTGCAAGACATTAAAGAAAAGGCATGGAACCTACAAATGGTCAAGGTTGTAGGAAAAGGGTCACTAACATGATGTAAGATACATAAAGAGTGACAAATATAAAAAGATAAGTTGGGAAAATATACAAGCAAAAGTTTTAGCAACTTTTCTTCCTGAAGATAAGCTTTAAAATGGTGTCTTTCTCGTTTTTGCATGCTATGAGTTAGCAAGAAGAAAAGCAAGCAAAAATGGCTAAAAAAGGTATTTTAGAGTTTTTTTTTTGGGTGTGGAAAGCTATGAGATAAGAATGTTTTGATATTCATGGTGGTTGGTAAAAATGTTAAAAGAGTGTAAGAGCTGCATATGCATGTTCTCAGCTGAATCCAATATTCCCTTATTGGCCATATGAATAGCGAGGACAAAATGTAAAAAGCATTGGCATTTTAGGGCTTTGGTGCACGTACCTTAAATGAGGACAAGGTACCATGCTCAGTTATCTCCTTATTCCATTGGCTTGCTTAGGAAAAATTACGAATCAAAGCCACTTGTCGCTAAGCCATGAAAAGGTACCAAGGTGCCTTATAACAAAGTAAGTCATGAAAATGTCTCATACCATGGCTATCTGGGCCTCAAAAATTCATTCGATGCAATCACAAGTCTAATGCTAAGGTCTAACATAAATTTGGATGATTTTTTATGCCAAAGATGTGGTCCAAATTGAATTTTAATGCAGTAGTGAAAAAAGATGAAAATGCCAAAAAGTGGGTAAAATTTGCTTGATGTATTGATATAAAACATTCTTTATTGATACAAAGGGCAAATTTTGCCTAAATATATCAATACATTTAATCCCATATTGATACATTCACTTATGTTTTGATAAATTTTGTCTAAAAATAATTCTTTTTGCTACTGTCAAGCCTTGTATCGATACAATAAGCTAATATATAAATACATAAATAGAATATATCAATATATTACCTTTTGCATCGATATAGCATGTAAAATTTGAATTTTTGATGAAATAGGGACCTTGTATTGATCCCCAAAGGCCATGTATCTATACATACATGCAAAAATATGAATTTTATGCATCTTTGGCTCTTTGAACAACTTACAATGGGTTAGAATAATGGAGGATTGATCCATGCTTGTTCGAATAGCTTTTATGATATCTCAAATGATAACATTTGATACCTCGAAAGTCAGCTGGTTAAAATAAGGTGTCTATAAATGAGTTTGACACTTAGACACATACCAATATTAGATGCTTGTATTCATATCCATTTAATATAGATTATCATTGTGTATTGATATCCTTTGGTGGAACTATTTCATAGGCATATACATGTAATTTAAAATTATATTACAAAGTTAAGTAGTTAAGTGCATTTTTTGTTTTTAGTTTCTTTGTTGAAGTTAAGCCCTTATTGTTTCATGTGTTTTGACTATTTTTATCTATTTTTTTTTTAATGGCAGTGAGATAAGACTTTTGGTAAGGGATGTGGATGTAGAGGACCCACTTTTAAATGGTCATTTGATTGGATCTCAAGATCAGGAGCATACACCCTGTAGATACAATTCCTTTTACTTATATTATTTTCTGAAGCTAAGACCACGTTCTTTGATCTTCTAGCATAAAATTATCCAAGGTTTAGGTTAGACATGATGAATCACATTAATTGAAATTCTATATCACATTGATGCAATTTATAATTAAAAAGATTAATTTTTGCATTTATATGCCTAATTTGCAAGATCTAGTTGATATAGGACATGATTTAATTGCAATTAGTTGTTAATGTTAAGAAGATTGACTGAATAACAGCCTAAGCAGTGAAATAGGCCCATTTAGTAAACCCAATAATAATAGTATATTTATTAGACCCATTAATGGCATTAGCTAGTTAATTTTGCAAGTATGTTATTTTGGTTATGGTATCTTTAGGATTCTTGGAGAAAGGGAATCAAATAGCTGACAAAATGATGAAATTATCTTTCTAACTTCTAGTTCTCCTCTTACTCTATTTTTTTCTACTTCTTTATGTTGTTGAAGGTGTACCATTTGGTATTAAAGCTTCAACTTGCTGTTAATTGCAAATGGGATCACCTCAAGATAGTAGAAAGAATAGTACCAGACATAACAAGAACTCACCATGACTTAGTCTTAAGTTCAGCAATTAGTAAAAGGTTTGAGGATAGGTTTGAGAGTCAGCTCAAATTTTTTTTGAACTCTTGGTTGCTAAAGGTGGTTTTCCAGTAACATTAAGGAATGAATCTTCAAGTGAGCCATTTTCTAATAACGAGAGAGCTATGTTGATGAATCAATAAGAATGGTTGGTTTCACTACTACTCTAGGTGGATAACTTACAATGACTAGAATTATCATTGTTCTTACCAATTGGGGTGTCCCAAGTTTGATGTAGGGAATTTTAATGGGTGGTTAATGAAGTTGGAACAATACTTTAAGGTTGAATAAGTCCCACATATTGCCAAACTGAAGGTTGCTATGTTGAACCTTGAAGAAAATGTTCTACGATGTAGTACTATGCTAAATTACAAGGAAGGCTTGACAAGTTAACTTGGACAATCATCTTGAGGAGATGAAAAGACGATTTGCTCTAGGGGAATACGATGATCCTATGGCAGAGCTGGAATCCTTGAAACAAACAGGTACAGATGATCAAATTTATGAAAAATTTTTAGGCATACTTAATCTTTCACAGTTTTTTGATTCTTAAACCTTAAGCATATTTATGAGTACCTTAAAGTATGATATCTCTAATCTATTAAGTTGTTCAGACCTAAAAATATGAATGAAGCTTTACACTTACCTAAACAAATAGAAGCTAAACTATGCTTTGACATAAAGAAACCAATGCTCATAGCACCTTTAAGCTGTAATTTATTATGCTTCCTCATCTAGCTCCATCATTTACCAGAAATCCACCCAATTGTAACTTGTTTTTATAGAAAAAAATATAAAAATTACCCTCCCAACATACCAAAAACTGTTAACCCAATATACCATTGACCTAATCCCAAAGAATTCACCTTTATTGAAATTTGAAATGGAAAATAGGAAGAAAAGGCTTCTTGTTACTAGTGGGGTTTCAAATATGCATTTAGTCATAAATGTATGAAGTCATAATTTTATCAAATCTTGACTGAGAATAGGGATGAAGAACTAAAATAGAAAGATCTAGACTTGTTGGTTACAGAATCAAAGGCAGTTGAGCAACAAGTTATCCTCATTCATGCCATGTTAGGCATAGTAGGATTTCAGGCTATAAGGATATAAGAAGTCCTCAATAAATAAACTCATATCATATTAGCTAATTGTGGAAGCAAAATAATTATGTTAATGCTGTTGTAGTCAAAAGATTAGGGCCCATGTAATAGTACCATAGGTCGAGAGTTTCTATCGCTTATGCTAGTCATTTATGTATTACAATATTCGTAGGGATGTTCACTGGTTAGTTTTCTTTATTTAAGTGTTATCTTAAAAAATTTGCATTAGTTTTCTTTGATTACATCTTTCTTTATTCTAACAACTAGAAGATCATTTTATTTATCTAAGACAGGTTTTTAAGATCCTAGTGGCAAGCCATTTTTTTGTTAAAAAGACTAAATTTGCCATTGCTATCATAAAAATAGATTATTTGTAACATTTGATTAGTGGTAAAGGGGTGGTAATAGATAGCAACAATATTCAATTATTTTAAAGTTGTCAATTTTAAGATCAGTGAAACAATTAAAAGGTTTTTTTGGGCCTCATTGATTACTATAAAAGATTAATTAAAGGTTATCATGTTCTTGGCAGACCATTAACTAAGTTGCTTAATAAAGTAGCATAGACTAGAGTGAAGCTACTGGAAAGCTTAAATTAGCCATTACGATTGCCCCAGTGTTAGCCTTGCCTAATTTCCTTAGAGTTTGTAGTGGAGATTGAGACTTCAAGAGTTGGGGTAGTGCAGTGTCTTCAAAATGGTAGGCTAATAGCCTATTTTATTAAGGTTCTCATCTAGTCACAAGGCACTGTCTATGTATGATAAAGAGATGATGGTTTTGCTTATAAAATTAAAAGGTGGAATGCTTAATTGGTGGTTGAAATTTCAAAATAAAAACATATCACAAAAGTTTAAAACTTTTAAAGAGATTAACCGCATAATAGCTAACATGTTATCCATAAAGCCACATTTACTTGCCACATTAGTCTTGAATTCAAGCTTGCTTCAAAAGATTGAAGACTCTTGGCAATCAAATGTCAGGATGCAAAGACTAATCCGAGAGTTGCAAACTGACAAGAAACAAAACTTCAAGTACACCTAGCATGTAAATTAGCTTAGAAGAAACTATAAACTGATTGTTGGAGATCAAATTAATTTAAGTAATGAGTTAATCACTGACTTTCATGGAAGACTTTTTTGATAGGCAGTCAAGGGCTCATGTTACTATCAATAAAACCTTACGAAACTATATTGGAAAGAGATGAGAAAAGAAGTCAAGAAGAGGATTTAGGAATGTAGTATATGTCAACAATGTAAATATTACAATTCTACTTCCCCACGTTTACTACAATCTTTTCAACTCTTGATAGAATCTAGATAGATATAAACATGGATTTCATAGAAAACCTTCAAAATTTTAAGGGAATAATACAATACTTGTAGTGGATAAACTAACAAAATATGCTCACTTCATTGCCTTATGTTAAAGGTTCTGGTATTTTTGTTGTTTTAATTTGCTTATTGTCCTTTTGCATGTATTTGAATATAAATTATGATGTGCTGATAGTATATCTTGTAGTGTCTATCTAAACTATATGTGTTAGTTGTACTTAGTTTAAAATTTCAGAATATGATATTGTTTTGGTAATGTAACAGTAACAGTGGTTG
>JBBYHL010007778.1:0-12163 GCA_038381835.1 Adansonia madagascariensis
TTGGTCGATTTCAACAAACACGGATTCACAAAATAATCTCCTTTCTTTTCATGATTAGGCACCATAAACGCATTCTCTTCATTGGGATAAATGATATTGAGGCTTTGGTTTCATAAGAAAAACATCTCTTTTTACCATTTTTAGATTTAAGGTTCGTTTTTCAATTGGATAAACTCGGATTTACATAATAATCTCCTTTCTTGTAGTGATTGGGAACCATAAATTCATTCTCCTCATTGGTGTAAATGAATCGATGCTTTGGTTTCATAAGAAAAACATATTTTTCTACCATTTTTAGATTTAATGTTCATTCGTCGATTTGAAAAAACACAGATTCACATAATAATCTCCCTTGCTTTCATGATTGGGCACCATAAAAACATACTCCTCATTTGGGTAAATGAAATGGTGCTTTGGTTTCATGAGAAAAGTATCTTTTTCTACCATTTTTAGAATTAATGTTCGTTCGTCGATTTGGACAAACACGGATTCACATAATAATCTCCCTTTCTTTCGTGATTGGGCACCATAAAAACTTTTTTCTCATTGGGGTAAATGATATTGAGTCTTTGGTTTCAAATGAAAATATCTCTTTCAACCATTTTTAGAATTAAAGTTCATTTTTCAATTAGATAAACTCAGATTCACAAAATAATCTCCTTTCTTTTCGTGATTAGACACTGTAAACACATTCTCCTCATTGGGATAATTGATATTGAGGCTTTGGTTTCATAAGAAAAATAACACTTTTTAAATTTTTAGAATTAGAGTTCGATTTTCAGTTGGATAAACTTGAATTCACATAATAATCTTCTTTCTTTTAATGGTTGTGTGCCATAAATTCATTCTCCTCATTGTGATAAATGGTATTGATGCTTTGGTTTCATAAGAAAAACATCTATTTCCACCATTTTTAGAATTAATGTTCATTGGTCGATTTCGACAAACACGGATTCACAAAATAATCTCCTTTCTTTTCGTGATTAGGCCCCATAAATGCAATCTCCTCGTTGGGATAAATGATATTGAGGCTTTGGTTTTATAAGAAAAACATCCTCTTTTACCATTTTTAGAATTAAAGTGCATTTTTCAATTGGATAAACTCGGATCAACATAATAATCTCCTTTCTTTTAATGATTAGGCACCTCAAATTCATTCTCCTCCTTGGGATAAATGAATTGGTGCTTTGGTTTCATGAGAAAAGCATCTTTTTCTACCATTTTTAGAATTAATGTTCGTTCATCGATTTGGACAAACATGGATTCATTGATTTTCAATTGCATAAACTTGGATTCACATAGTAATCTCCTTTCTTTTAAGGATTGGGTACCACAAATTCATTCTCTTCATTAGGATAAATGGTATGATGCTTTGGTTTCATAAGAAAAACATCTCTTTCCACCATTTTTAGAATTTATGTTCGTTGGTTGATTTTGACAAACACGGATTCACAAAATAATCTCCTTTTCTTTTCGTGATTAGGCACCATAAATGCATTCTCCTCATTGGGATAAACGATATTGAGGCTTTCATAAGAAAAATATTTCTTTTTACCATTTTCATATTTAAAGTTCATTTTTCAATTGGATAAACTCAGATTTGCATAATAATCTCCTTTCTTTTAATAATTGGGCACCACAAATTCATTCTCCTCATTGGTATTAATGAATTGATGCTTTGGTTTCATAAGAAAAGTATCTTTTTCTACCATTTTTAGAATTAATGTTCATTCATTGATTTGGATAAACACGGATTCACATAATAATCTCCCTTCCTTTCGTGATTAGGCACCATAAAAACATTCTCCTCATTAGGATAAATGATGTTGAGTCTTTGGTTTCAAAAGAAAACGTCTTTTTCAACCATTTTTAGAATTAAAGTTCTTTTTTCAATTGGATAAACTCGGATTCACATAATAATCTCCTTTCTTTTAATGATTGGGTGCCTCAAATTCATTCTCCTCATTGGGATAAATGAATTGGTGCGTTGGTTTCATAAGCAAGACATATCTTTCTGCCTTTTTTAGAACTTAAGTTCATTTTTCAATTGGATAAACATGGATTAACATAATAATCTTTTTTCTTTTAATGATTGGTACCACTAATTCATTCTCCTAATTGGGATAAAAGGCATTGATGCTTTGGTTTCATAAGAAAAACAACTCTTTCCACCATTTTTAGAATTAATGTTCGTTGGTCGATTTCGATAAACACGGATTCACAAAATAATCTCCTTTCTTTTCGTGATTAGTCACCATAAACGCATTCTCCTCATGGGATAAAATATATTGAGGCTTCAGTTTCAAAAGGAACCATCTCTTTCAACCATTTTTAGAATTAAAGTTTGTTTTTCAATTAGATAAACTCTGATTCACATAATAATCTCCTTTCTTTTAACGATTGGGCATCTCAAATTCATTCTCCTCATTAGGATAAATGAATTGGTGCTTTTGTTTCATAAGAAAAGCATCTTTTTCTACCAGTTTTAGAATTAACGTTCACTCGTCAATTTGGACAAACACAGATTCACATAATAATCTCCCTTCCTTTTATGATTAAGCACTATAAAAACATTCTCTTCATTGGGATAAGTGATATTGAGTCTTTGGTTTCAAAAGAAAACATTTCTTTCAACCATTTTTAAAATAAAAGTTCATTTTTCAATTGGATAAATATGGATTCACCTAATAATCTCCTTTCTTTTCATTATTAGGCACCATAAACACATTCTCCTCATTAGGATAAATGATATTGAGGCTTTGGTTTCATAAGAAAAACAACTCTTTCTAAAATTTTTAGAATTAAAGTTTAATTTTCAATTTGATAAACTCGGAGTTACATAATAATATCAATTCTTTTAATGATTGGGTGCCACAAATTCATTCTCCTCATTGGGATAAATGGTATTGATGCTTTGGTTTCATAAGAAAAACTTCTCTTTCCACCATTTTTAGAAGTAATGTTCATTAGTCAATTTTGACAAACACGGATTCACAAAATAATCTCCCTTCTTTTCGTGATTGGGCACCGTAAACGCATTCTCGTCATTGGGATAAATGATGTTAAGGTATTGGTTTCATAAGAAAAACATCTCTTTTTACCATTTTAGAATTAAAGTTCATTTTTCAATTGGATAAACTCGGACTTGCATAATGATCTCCTTTCTTTTAATGATTGGGCACTGCAAATTCATTCTCCTCATTGATATAAATGAATTGATGCTTTGGTTTCATAAGAAAAGCATCTTTTCCTACCATTTTTAAAATTAATGTTCATTTATCGATTTGGACAAACACGAATTCACATAATAATCTCCTTTCTTTTAATGATTGGGTGCCACAAATTCATTCTCCTCATTGGGATAAATGGTATTGATGCTTTGGTTTCATAAGATAAACATCTCTTTCCACCATTTTTAGAATTAATGTTCATTGGTCGATTTTGACAAACACGGATTCACAAAATAATCTCCTTTCTTTTCGTTATTAGGCACCATAAATGCATTCTTCTCATTGGGATAATTGATATTGAGGCTTTGGTTTCATAAGAAAAACATCTTTTTTTACCATTTTTAGAACTAAAGTTCATTTTTCAATTGGATAAACACAGATTCACCTTATAATCTCCTTTCTTTTCGTTATTAGGCACCATAAACACATTCTCTTCATTGGGATAAATGATATTGAAGCTTTGGTTTCATAGGAAAAACAACTCTTTTTAAAATTTTTAGAATTAAATTCAATTTTTAATTGGATAAACTCAGATTCACATAATAATCTCCTTTCTTTTAATGATTGGGCACCTCAAAATCAATATCCTCATTAGGATAAATGAATTGGTGCTTTGGTTTCATAAGAAAAACATCTCTTTCTGCCATTTTTAGAACTTAAGTTCATTTTTCAATTGGATAAACATGGATTCACATAATAATCTTCTTTCTTTTAATGATTGGGTGCCATAAATTCATTTTCCTCGTTGTGATAAATGGTATTGATGCTTTGGTTTCATAAGAAAAACATCTCTTTCCACCATTTTTAGAATTAAGTTTCGTTGGTCGATTTCGACAAACATGGATTCACAAAATAATCTACTTTCTTTTCGTGATTAGGCACCATAAACGCATTCTTCTCCTTGGGATAAATGATATTGAGGCTTTGGTTTCAAAACAAAACATCTCTTTCAACCATTTTTAGAATTAAAGTTTGTTTTTCAATTGGATAAACTCGGATTCACATAATAATCTCCTTTCTTTTAATGATTGGGTGCGACAAATTCATTCTCCTTATTGGGGTAAATGATATTGAGGCTTTGGTTTCATAAGAAAAAAATCTCTTTTTACCATTTTTAGAATTGATGTTTGTTCGTCGATTTGGACAAACACAGATTCGCATAATAATCTCCCTTCTTTTCATGATTAGGCACTATAAAAACATTCTCCTCATTGGAATAAATGATATTGACTCTTTGGTTTCAAAAGAGAACATCTCTTTCAACCATTTTTAGAATTAAAGTTTATTTTTCAATTGGATAAACTCGGATTCACATAATAATCTCCTTTCTTTTAATGGTTGGGCACCTCAAATTCTTCTCCTCATTGGAATAAATGAATTGGTGCTTTGGTTTCATAAGAAAAACATCTCTTTCTACCATTTTTAGAACTTAAGTTTGTTTTTCAATTGGATAAACACGGATTCACGTAATAATCTCTTTTCTTTCAATGATTGGGTGCCACAAATTCATTTTCCTCATTGGGATAAATGCTATTGATGCTTTGGTTTCATAAAAAAAATCTCTTTCCACCATTTTTGGAATTAATGTTCGTTGGTCGATTTCGACAAACACTGATTCACAAAATAATCTCCTTTCTTTTCGTGATTAGGCACCATAAACACATTCTCCTCATTGGGATAAATGATATTAAGGCTTTGGTTTCATAAGGAAAAATATATTTTTTTACCATTTTTAGAATTAAAGTTCATTTTTCAATTGCATAAACTCAGATTCATATAATAATCTGCTTTCTTTTAATTATTAGGTGCCACAAATTCATTCTCCTCTTTGGGATGAATGGTATTGATGCTTTGGTTTCACAAGAAAAACATCTCTTTCCACCATTTTTAGAATTAATATTCGTTGGTCGATTTCGACAAACACGGATTCACAAAATAATCTCCTTTCTTTTCGTGATTGGTACCATAAACGCACTCTCCTCATTGGTATAAATGATATGAGGCTTTAGTTTCATAAGGAAAAACATCTTTTTTTACCATTTTTAGAATTAAAGTTCATTTTTCAATTGCATAAACTCAGATTCACATAATAATCTCCTTTCTTTTAATTATCTCCTCATTGGGATAAATGGTATTGGTGCTTTGGTTTCATAAGAAAAACATCTTTTTCCACCATTTTTAGAATTTATATTCGTTGGTCGATTTCGACAAACACGGATTCACAAAATAATCTCTTTTTTTTTCGTGATTAGGTACCATAAATGCATTATCCTCATTGGTATAAATGATATTGAGGCTTTGGTTTCATAAGAAAAACATATCTTTTTACCATCTTTAGATTTAAAGTTCATTTTTCAATTGGATAAACTCGGATTTACATAATAATCTCCTTTCTTTAAATGATTGGGCACCTTAAATTCATTCTCCTCATTGGGATAAATGAATTGGTGCTTTGGTTTCATAAGAAAAGCATCTTTTTCTACCATTTTTAGAATTAATGTTCGGTCGTCGATTTGGACAAACACAGATTCACATAATAATCTCCCTTCTTTTCATGATTAGGCACTATAAAAATATTCTCCTCATTGGGATAAATGATATCGTGTCTTTGGTTTCAAAAGAAAACATCTCTTTCAACCATTTTTAGAATTAAAGTTCATTTTTCAATTGGATAAACACGAATTCATCTAATAATCTCCTTTTTTTTTCGTTATTAGGCACCATAAACACATTCTCCTCATTGGGATAAATGATATTGATGCTTTGGTTTCATAAGAAAAATAACTCTATTTTAAAATTTTTAGAATTAAAGTTCAATTTTCTATTTGATAAGCTCGGATTCACATAATAATCTCCTTTCTTTTAATGATTGGTTGCCACAAATTCATTCTCCTTATTGGGATAAATGATTTGATAAAAAAGGCCCCTTACATAGGACACCTATCTGCCTTTAGGAGAGGGCAAGTAGGTTTTCATTTCTTGATGTTACAAAAAAAGGACAGGAAAAGTGCAAGGGCTTTCATCATGACCCTATCATCAAAATCTGGTCTTAGTGGAAGGACATGAATTTTATGGCTTGGTATCTTAGAGATAGAGGTTGTTAAGTGCTTTGTTTAAGATGACCAAGACATCTTTAGCCTTTTGCTCTTTTGGTGGCTTGGATCGATTTGTCCTCTTGAATGAAATATCTCATGGAGAGACGGGAACATTGTCAGCTTCTATTTCCCCTCTCGACCTAATGATCATGTCATCTCCTCGTTGCAGATCCTTTTTTCTTGATGTTTTCTTGAGTGCGTATTGGCCTTGAATCTAAAGCCTCTTTTGTTGGCTTGAGTAGTGACCTATAAGGCTCAGGCCATCCCTTGTAGATTCTTGCCAAGCCCTTTTTCAGCATGGGAACCTTTGTCAATAGTTATTTTTAAACCCCGAGTGGGTACTTTTTGACAGGTGGGGTTTAACTATTTGCAATCCTTCTCCCATAAATGTTGCATTAACGAACTCAAAGGACTGGAAGGATGACTCTGGTGCATTTCCATTAGGCTCTATATAGATATCCTTGGTGAAAACAGTAGTGATCATTTCTTTTTTAGCTCCAATGGTGACTATTTTATCATCTATCACAAATTTAAGCTTCTAACAGAAGGAGGATAGGATGACTCCGGTGAAGTGTATCCATGGCCTTCCTAATAGGTAGTTGTAAGAAAGATTAATATCCACAACTTGAAATCCACTTCATATGTACATAGGCCTATCTGGAGCTGGATTGTGATATTTCTAATTACTTCATTACTTGTTCCATCAAAAGCTTAGATTATGGTGTGGCTACTTTTGATGTTAGACTGATCAATAGGGAGTTTACTTAATGTAGTCATAGGCATGACATTAAGGGTCGACCCATTGTCTATGAGTATTTTAGGCAAAATGCATCCCTTACAATGGTAGTGATATGTAGAGCTTTATAACTGCCCCTACCTCTAGGTGGGATTTCATCATTAGTGAAAGAGATATAATTATCAGTCATGATGTTGTTCATTAATCGATCCAGTTTGTTCATGGAGATGTCCAGTGGCACATACGCTTCGTTTAACACCTTCAGTAATGCATTTTAGTGAACCTCTAAATGAAAAAGCAGAGATAGCACAAAAATCTTTGTGGGTTGTTTGCTTAACTGGTCTATAATGCAATATTCACTATGCCTGATAAACTTGAGAAACTTCGTGCCTTCTCTTTTACTTACTGCTTCCTTGACTTTATCGGGCTCAAAATTCTTTGCTTGGGCATGAGTGGTACTGGTGCTTGGGGATGCATCAACCTTCTATTTTCCTTAAGCAGGTAGGCATAACACCTACCATTATGGGTTAGGTGACTAACTCCTGACAGTTCCATCATAGCAGTTGAGGGAGTTAGTTCTCTGATCATCACTACCTGATTCTCAAATTTCTATAGGACAGCTTTGTTGCTCTTTTATAGGAATGGTTTAGGTACCTCCATAACTAACTTTATTGTAGGTATAGAAAAATGGCCTCAGGCCCTGACTTGCCATAAAGAATAAAGGGTCGGTTTCTCCTGTAAGACGGATGCATAGTTTTGTCTCTTATCATGTTGATAGATTCAGTAGTAGGTGTGATTTCAAGCTAAAATTCTATTTGGCCTTCATTCATCATTCTTTGAACCTTGAACCTAAACTCCCTGCATGTTGGTAGGGTATGACCTATAATTATGTAGAAGTCACAAAAGTTGTTAGGATTGTCTTTTAATTTTTCTATTGCGTTAAGCAATGCAACTTAAGTCAATGCCTGCCAGATCAAGAATATTAGCATCCTTACATCCTCTATGCTTTCCTTGACTTCATATTTGTTCTTAATGTCGATCATGTTTACATCTAGCTCAGTGTGGTTTGGTAAAGGATTGGCGGTAACATTTGGTCCCTGGTTTATCCTGAACTTCAAGACTTTTGAGTTAATTAGATTTTGCATATTTCGTTTGAAAGATATGCAGTTCTCAATGTCATGCCCTATTGCCCCAGCATGGTATTTACGCTAGGCATTAGGGTTATACCAATGTGGGTATGGTAACTTCTTTTCTGGGACATAGATTGGGGCCATTAAATGATTTTGGAGCAAGGTTTGGTAGAGCTCCTTATAGGTCATAGGGATGGGATCAAAATGTTGACTTTATTGATTTGCACCTTAATTGCCAAGTGCATTATTGGTTGCTTGATTGTTACTTTGGTGAACTTATGGAGGGTAGCTTTGTGGTAGGTTGGATAGGATTGCAAAGGATGGGTTGTAGGTTATGGCATTAATTGGCTGAAAGGGTATTGTGATAGGGCAAGAATACAATATGCTTGGGTAGTGAGGGTTGGGTATTTTATGCCATTTTGGCTGAGATAAGATAGCATAACTTATGGCATTGGCCCCTCCTCCCTTCTTCTTACTGGCAATAGGCTTCTTGCTCGATCTAGACATTTCTCCAGCTTACATTCTACCACTCTTAATGGCTATGTCAATCATTTCTCTAAAGAAAACTAGGTCTACAAATTTCTTAGTGGCATTTCCTATGAGCTTCTAGTAATAAAGAGTGCGTAAATTATGAATGAAAGTGACTGTCATCTATTTTTCTATAAGGGTAGGCTAAACTAGGGTTGCTTTCTCTCTCCACCTTTAGGTGTATCGTTTGAAATTTTAGTGGATCTCTTTTTGAAATTCATTAGGGAAAGTCGATCTGGTGCCCAATCTGACACGTGATGGTATTGATTTAGAAAGACCTTAGCCAAGTCAGCCTATGATTGGATTTTGACATTGTCTAGCTCAATATACCACAGAGCTGTTGCCCTAGTGAGGCTATGCTGGAAGCAATGGATAAGAAGCTTTTCATCTTTCTCATACCCGGCTATCTTTTGTAGGTACATTCGGACATGGATGGAAGGGTCGGTGGTCCTATTAAACTTCCCAAACTTTGGGACTTTAAACTTTGAGGGAATGACAAGGCTGGACACCAAAGATAGAGATTGTGTGTCAAGAGCTCCAAACTTGTCACTCCCCTCAATAACTTGGAGGATTTTTCTAATAGCTAGAATTTGTTCACTTCTTCCACAGTCATGATGGACTTTTAACCTTTTGTTTTCTCTGGTTCCTCATGTCAAGGGTTATCGAATCTGTCGATGAGACTTCTGCATTCACCCCTTGAGTACTGGGAATGAATTGACCTGCCGTAATAAGATTTAGGTAGATAACTGGCAGAGCCTGAGTGGCAGGTGTAGGAGTGTGCCATTGTTCTTGTCTAGTTTCCTCTTAGGCAAGTTCTAGATTATTGGCAGGGGGTCTTTCAGTGTTGGGAGGATCATTCCTTGTTTTAGCAGTGCTGGCTTTCCTTTTATCTTTCATAGAGGCGATCATTAGTTCCATAAGTTTTGCGATTTGATTTTGCATTTTGTATTACTGACGAAGCATCTGGTCTTGTGATTCCTTAACCATTAGCTCAAGTTGCTCAATATTAGCTCCATGATCACTCTTCATGATTTGCTTACGGTGTCATGTGTTGTAGTGGTGCGTGATGTAAGGTTATGTGTTCTTGATTGATCTCGAAATCCTTTACACTTTTATGGCCCAATTCCCATATTAGACTTTTATTTAAAAATGTTTTTATTGATAAGCATTTATGATGCAATGATGACTTAAGATAATGAATAATTGATGCAAGTGTAATGAAAAATGGTGAAATTAAATGTGCATATGCATTGGAGACAATTGATTCTTGGAATAGTTTCATCAATAACATCATTCATAAAGTCACAAAAGGGTTTTTCTTTTATGACATGATTACATCTGAAAGTATCTAACATGATTACATTATGTAATCACATGATCAAGAAAACCCAAAAGTTATTGCTCACGATCTCCAATAGGTACGATGTCTCATCTTATGGACTGAGCTACTTCAATCATGCCATCCACCTTTTATTGAGCCATCTGAACTTGTTCAGTGAAGTGTTGATGTTGTTCTTGGCAGTTCAGACGTGTTTGGTAAATTGTCGCTTGCCCCTCTAATTCGCGTTGCTTAGAAGCCTTTGTTAGTTCATTGATATGACCTTGATGAACCTGCAGAAACTGTTTTAACTCTTGGATTCTGTGAATGAGGGCTTCATTTTCAACCTTGGTGGCTCTCTCATCTCGCATTTGGGCCTCGAGCCTTTGATTCCTTCATTGGTAGGTGGAAGCAAGACTATCTGCCCTCGTGAACTTTTCTTTGCTAGTTCTGACTTCCTATTCCCGTTTTTTTACAAAAGCTGAGGGCGCGAATGGTTTTGGTGATGATGGTGGAAGTAGGGTTAATGTTGTAACATAGGTGAGAAAAGAAATATGTGACTGCTGCCTCTATATAAGTTAGAGGAATGTAACGAGCCTGTAATTTGCTAGAATGTAGACATCTTGAGCTTTCTTTTGATCAGAAAGATTTACTATTCCCTCTTTCAAGTTGGCCTAAGAAATGCATTCGTTGCTCCCTTTTACTTTAACGTGACTGTCAACCCATGCTTCTGTGGCTCCAAGAATTAGCCTAAACCTTTTCTTGAACGGAGGAGGCATTAGCGCTTTGCAGTAAATTCGGTTTGACTTGGCCCTTTCTATTTTGAGCAGAGCTATGTACTCATTAATGGTAGGAACTAAATCCTGTTGGTAGAAGGTGAAACATTGGTAGGCTGGATTCCAGAACTGTGTCGCTGCTCGCAATAAGCCATCATCCAACTGAACTCAAAGTAAGAGAGCTATATCCTCGTACTTTTTAGTGAAGGCTTCTTTCTCATTGTTATCCCAACTATCCTAAATGTGCTTCAATTCTCGACAATCATTCTGACGAAAATCAATCTTAACCTCTTCACGCATTTCTGAGACATAGTCGGGCTTTAAGATGTCTCGATCTTGACATTAGTGACCTCTTGACCATGTTTTAACGTTTTTAAAAGACTCGATAGTGGAGATAAGCTACTGCTCCATAAATGATGCCCCTTACTGAACATCAAACTAGAACAATTGTCGCAAAATGATGATAGTCATGATGGTTATAATGAAATTATGAATGCACCAAAATATAAACAAAGGGAAAATAAGTTAGCGGAACATATAGGGGACAAATGTAAGGAAATAAAGAATTTAAGAACATCAGAACAAAAAAAATTCATAATATGTCTCAACCAAGGTGGTGAGATGAGAAACGGGCAGCATTTCAACATACCAGGATGCAATATGCCCTTAATGAGGTGATGCAATATCTTATTTTGATGGAAAAATAATCGACCGTAGTAATATTCATTTATCACCACCAGTGCCGATGCGTATTAAGCAATGACTCAGACAACATAATTGCTTACAGTATAAGACATTGTGAATGATGGTTTTCGTTCACCGTCACTTATTTATGCAAAGGTTAGCCATCGTTCGGGCAGTATAATGCCATGCCTTGATAAATGATAAAAATGCAGATGCGAGTGACAACTATATACTGATTGTCACCTACATAATTATGGTAATTAAGAGTAAAGGTTAGGAATGTTTCCAAGTGACCCTATTCTCCATGTATTCTAGCAGTGTTCCGGTATGGTTTGACATGGTTTAGCTCGTAGGGCTCACTATATGAGGTTTAAGTTGATATCTAAATAGGTACATGAATTGCTTCTCTATCCGATAAGGACAGTTGAGGGACCCCGATCCTAGACCCATCACAGGTTTGGAGGAACGGGTTTGATCCGTTGGATATATTTCCCTATGCAAATGCAGAGGGTTACTCACAAGAGACATAGGTAATTTACATCAGGGAAGTTATTACCATGCCTATGCGCAGGGTTACTCACGAAGGCAAATAGCTCACTTCCTCTTAATGATTGGGTTATAACCATGCCATGGAGTTTGGCGGGACACTAATGCACATGCAAGTGC
>JBBYHL010007832.1:0-12161 GCA_038381835.1 Adansonia madagascariensis
AAACTTAAAAAAGGTGGTGTTCATAAAAAAGAATATGTCGCATCCAAAATTGTATGCATGGCCTTCCATAAATAAGCTAACATTTGAAGAACCCAAGTCAGCCACAACTCAATGTCAAATCCAATGTTGATCTAAAAAAAAAGATTAATATCATATGGAAGTTGGACAACTTTTTTTGCACGTTCAAATATTTGATGGTATTGACGAGACATTAAAAGATGGGAGAATTTGTTGCAGAAACTAGAGATAGGGGCATGGCTATTGAGGGAAGTGCCAATGGTCTTGAAAATTTAAAGGTCAATGTAAATTACTCGTTTTGCACTGAGAATGAAAGAGATTGTGTATTAATGAAGACTCAAAAATTAGTGATTGTGAGTTTGCTGGACAAGATATGTCAAATAATTTGGGCTCTTAACCTTTAGTGGCAGTTGGTATAGACTTACAAGTCCATGTGACTGGTTTGGTCATTGTGGACTCTTTTCAGGACAATCTGTGTGGGCCTTTTAACGAAGTGGAGGTTATTGTTCATTTAGTTTTGTTAACCAAGAACGCAAAGAAATATATGATTCCACCATTTTGTTGCCAAGTGCAAAAGCCAAATCAAAGAAGATAAACCTAAGAATCTGGAAGATATTGAGAAACCTTAAATAAATCTCTTAAAATCTGAATAAGCATGGGAAAAGGATTAATAAAAGCCATTTATTAAGGGTGCTAAGAATTCAAAAGGTAAGATAGCAAAATGTTCTCTCTCTTAAGTTGATTTTTTTTTTCAATAAAAATAAGGTAATCTTGGGACGGAAAATGAAAATTTGTAGTTAGGGGAAATTGTTAAGACCTTCAGCAAATTATGATGAGAATTTGATTGTGGAGAACCTAAGATGCTTGAAGGCTGGACATACGACCGTGAAGATTGATTATGCTTAGTTAATTTATATGGTTCTTTATTTTACCTGATTGTTTCAATGTTTTGAATATGACCATTATTGTTTGGAAGGATTTTGGATTCATTTTTAATATTGGTTCTAAATTTTAGTTTTTGGATTGGTTTGGTGTTTTGACCTCCTTGTTGTGGATATGTGAATTGCAACTTTAAAGATGTTGGGAATAATTCCTGGATGATCTTGTATATGGCCACTGTTTAAAAGAACCAAAATGGAGTTTGATTAATGACTTATGTTTTTGTTTTGCGATAAACCAGGCTTTTTTCTTGACTTTTTAGGGGTTGGACTGGAAATTTTTCTTCTTAACGCATAGTTTTATTCAAATCAAATTGGTGGTAATGTATTCAAGGTTGTTTGTTTTTGGTATAATTTCACCGAGGTTTTTTTTCAATTGTTTATAACGTATTTGTATTATAGTGTGCGGCATAGATATTCAATGTGTTTTCATAGAAAATTTATGTCTCTAATACTTTTCAATGGTCATAATCAAAAGGCTATCTGCAAGTGTGGTTATCACCCATAAGATTCAATAAATTTTAAAGTGATAGGGCTGGTAATCAAGAGTAAGTGGTGATCTAAGTTTCATTGGAAACCTTTTATTTCTCGAGTGGCAAGCATTGATGTTTGGTTATGAAACTATTGGCTTTTAAGGAGTTTAGGTATCAAACAATCCAAGATACTATTATTTTTAGGAAACATTTCAAGAAATGTTGCACTATTTATATGAAGAGGAAAATTGTTCATGATGATACTTTTGTGCTTGAAACTTGTATATAAATTGTTCTGCATGAGTTACAAGAGTTATTGGTGGTTTTAAGTATGCTTCTTTGGTTGATTGTGGTTAAAGTTGTTTAGGACTCGAGTAAATCTAAACTTAGATAGAAAACAATTTTGCTTGTCTCATCGAGCCCATAAAGCTTGTTTTATTATTTAAAATATTTTTTATGTAATTTTATAATTAAATCTAAATAAAAATATTTTATTTACTAAATTATAATCTAGGCCTCAGTCAAATTGACCCAAATATGAGCAAGATGTGCTCGAATTCAAGTTGAGCCCATTAAAATCACCTGCCTTGTAAATAGGTTTAGTTGTGATTAATAGTTTTATCTACATGGGATTGTTAGAAGAAATCATATATGGATGAATTGTTTGCGATTTTTGTTTAATTTCTTTTAAGTGTTTTATGAATTCATAATAGTGGTTAGGTTGATATTATTGTTTATTTTATATATTTTCAATGATTTATGTTCTATTTTAGTGTTTTATTTTCATTCTTGTTAAATGTCTTTTGAAAATCTTGTGGTTAGCATGGATTAGAAAAATATAATTTTAAATATTACTTTTTTTATTTTATTTTTTGCCAAGTTAAGAAAAATGTGTTTAGTATAACAATACAATTATGAATATTTTTTCTTATTATGTTATATATACATCTATATAATTGAATTTTGAATAAAAAATATGCTCTTTAATAATTAGTAATTATATTTTTTTATTTTTATTAAAAAATTCTTATTTAAGTATTATTGGGAGGTGCATTTTTAGGAAAAGCTCTCGGCTCTTGGAAGCATAACTTTTAGGATTCAAGTTTATTCAGTTTCTCATAAGTTTGAATTTTCTAGATCCATTTATTCATTTCTAGATAAGATTGCTCCATCTGGACTATAAATTCTAGCTTCTTGAAATTCTTGAATGTAATTGGTTAATAAATCGATTAGGTGATTAGTGTCTGTCAAACTCTAATAAGAATAGAGGTTCTGGATATGCTTTAATAGTGAATTAGGACTCACAAATTGAGATCGAAGTTAGCAAGATACTTAATTAGAAAATAAAGTAGGCTTGCTGAATCCAGTTATGCTAGCATGGTGAAAGAGGATTGGCGATAGTCATTTACTAGCTTTGATGACCAAGTTGTGTAATACTATCCTATTGATGTGTAGCTAGATGTAATGCATCTGCCTTAGTCACCTTAGGATCATAATTTTTTTTTTTGTATTAAGAAATGATCTTTTTTTTACCACTGAGCTGATAATGTTAGTTAGATATTTTATATGTTCATGAACTTCCTTGAATTATGCTGAAAGTAGGAAATAAAATGTACTTGTCGTAGCTCATGTTTGGTGGGTAACCTTTTGACAAATATGATATATTGAAAAAGTGAAGTCAAAAAACATTTTGACACTATCAAAACATTTTTCACTCTTTCGTTCTCTGTTCTGTTCTCATCTTTCATCTAAGTTTTTTACCAGATTATTTTAGAACTATTATTTTAGGGGACCTGAGTTGTTGCTAATAGTTTGCTAGAGTATTCTGTGGAATAATTAAAGCTGTTTCAACCTTGCATATCGTCTTGAACCAAGACACTACCTTTATGTCTTTAGGTAGCTTCTCTCCACCACCGCCACTAGTTTTTCCTGGTAAAAACTACCACATTTGGGTAGTAAAAATGAAGACGTATCTACAGGCACTTGACTTATGCGAAGTGATTGAAACTGACCGAGACCCTAAAGAACGTGCTAAATGGTACAAGGCTATGTTCTGCTTGCAAAATGGTGTTTCTAATGTGATCTTTACTAGAATTATGGCTTGTAAAACTCCAAAACAAGCTTGGGATAGATTGAAGGAGTTTTAGGGATCAGACAAAACCAAACAACACTAGTTGATAAATTTGAAGAGAGACTTTGAAAATTTAAAGATGAAAGAAAGCGAAATTATCAAGCAATATGTTAACACAATCAATGCTATTGTGAACAACATAAGACTGTTTGGGGATGAGTTTAGTGACAAAGGGTTAATGGAGAAGGTTATCATAACTTTTTTTGAGAAATATGAGTAAAAAATTTCTTTTCTTGAAGACTCAATGGATATATCTAGCATCTCTTTGACAAAACTTATAAATGCTCATTAAGCTCAAGAGCAAGTAGATAGAAAGAGCACTTTAAAGGTGTTTTTCGAGCCAAGAGTAGAGAAAATGCTGGCAGTTCATTAAGCAAAGAAAAAAATATGTGAATTACAGAAGAGAGAAACAAAGGATAGACAAGGAAAGTTCTAAAGATGATGAAAAGAAGAAATATCCGCCTTGCTTACTTATCAAAAGACCAGATATCCAATGTAGAGCCTGCAAGTAGATGAGGTAGATGGAAAGAGTCTACAAGAACAAAGGACACTAGGAACAAAACACACAAGCTCAGATGATTAATGGAAATTAATAGCAAGAGAAGCAAAGGTTTGTTGCTTCTTGTTATGGAACTAGTAGTAAAGCCAAAATAAATTAGCTAATAGATAGTGGTTGCACAAACTACATGGCCTCTGATGATAGCATGTTCAAAAGAATTGACAAAACCTGTAGCCTAAAGATTTGAATGGGCAATGGCAAGTTCATTGAAACTATAAGCAAGGGAGATGTGATTACAGACACTCTATAAGGTACTAGAATTATTTTTTGATTTTCTCTTAGTGCCTGATATAGATCAAAATCTGCTTAGTGTTGGTTAATTGCTAGAAAAGAACTATGTTATTATTTTCTAGAACAAATCTTGCATGATTTATGATTCTACTTGGTGTGAACTTGCGTCTGTTGCCATGAATGAAAGAAGTTTTATTTTAAACTGGAATTTGGTGACTTCAACTACATATGCTGGTGTTGTTGATGAAATTGAGTTTTGGCACAAAAAATTAGGACATGTCAATTACAATACAATGAGTCATTTTTGCAAAAGTGACTTGGTTTTAAACATGTAAAAAATTTATAAAAATAGTGAAATGTGTGAAGTGTGCCAATTGGGAAAGCAATATAGGCTTTCGTTTCAAGCAAATAAGGCTCGGAGAGTTACTGATAAGTTGTAGCTTATTCATATTGATGTATATGGTCCGATGAGGACCTTGTCTCTTAATAACAGTAGATACTTTATATTGGTCATTGATGATAGTAACAAATTGTGCTAGGTTTATTTCTTGAAGCAAAAATCTGAAGTTATAGTAGTGTTTTAGAAGTTTAAAGCCTATGTTGAAAATCAGAATGGATGCAAGTTGAAAATCATTAGGTCTAATAATGAAACAGAATACACATTGGATAAGTTTGAGGAATTTTGTGTTGTTGCTAGTATCAAACATCAGCTGACAAACACATATAGTCCTCAACAAAATAGGGTCAATGAGAGAAAAAATAAAACTATAATGGAAATGGCAAGGTGTTTTTTATTTGAAAGAAATTTGCCTAAAAACTTTTGCGTAGAGGCAATCAATACCTCTTGTATTTGCTAGATAGATTGCCAACAAGGGTTGTGAAGGAGGAAAAACTAGTTGAGGCCTGGTTTGGATTTAAATCTTTAGTATGTTAATTGAAGATCTTTGGATGTACATGCTATGTTTGTATAGAGCTAAATAGATTGCCAACAAGGGTTGTGAAGGAGAAAAAAACCATTTGCCTGGTTTGGATTTAAACCTTTAGTATGTCAATTGAAGATCTGTGGATGTACATGCTATATTTGTATATCAGAAGCTAAACGAGACAAGTTGGATAAGAAGTCCATGGTTGGGTCCTTGTTGGCTATAGCAGTAATAAGAAGGGATATAAAATCTTTGATCTTTCTTCTAGAAAGGTCATTGTGAGCAAGAATGTTAAGTTCAATGAGCAAGCATCCCAGAATTGGGAAAAGTCAAAAATTGATTTTGTTGAAGAAAAAATTCTTGAACCTAACACATTTCAAGAAGAATCTGGAGCTGCTGATGATAAACAGTTTAATGATTATGTAGTAAGAAATACATGACCTCTTTCAGAAGTTTATGAAAGGTGTAATGTGGCTTCACTTGAACTTGTCAGCTTTAAGGAAGATAACAACTTAGATGGATGGAAGAAGGCTATGCAAGTTGAAATGTCTATGATTCAAAAGAATCATACTTCGATTCTTGTTGACACGCCAAAGCATAAAAAATGTCATTGGTGTTAAATGGGTATTAAGAACTAAGCTAATTATTGATGATTCTTAACAGGTTGAAGGCAAAATTGGTGGTAAAAGTCTGCTCAATAGTTTGGAGTTAATTTTTTTGAAAAATTTGCTCCATTAGTAAGGTTAGACACTATCAAACTTTTGTTAGCTTTTGCTGCTCAAAAGAAATGGAAGATTCACCAACTTGATGTCAAGTCAGGCTTTTGAATGGCTACTTAAAAGAAGAAAGATATTTTGAATAGCCTAAAGGTTTCATTGTTAAAGTGCATGAATCCAAAGTTTATCAGCTTAAAAAGGCACTATATGGACTAAAGTAGGCACCAAGGGCTTGGTATGAAAGGATTACTAGTCACCTATAGAAGCTGGGATTTGAGAGGAGTCTTAGTGAACCAACTTTATACATTAGAAAGGTGGAAGCAGAAACCTTGTTGATAGTATCTCTTTATGTGGATGATTTGTTAGTAATTGACAACAATGAAAAGTTAAAGCAAAACTTTAAAATTCAAATGAAAAGTGTGTTTAAGATGACAAATCTTGGTGAGATGACATACTTTTTTAGAATAGAGATTCACCAATCTTAATAGGCCACTTTGATAAGCCAACAAAGTATTCCATGAAAATTTTAAAGAAATTCTTCATGGACAATTGCAAACCAGTGAACACACCTATGGCTCAAGGTGAAAAGCTTAGCATCAATAATGGCTTATAAAAGGTGAATGAGCAGAACTATAGAAGTCTTATTGGTTCTTGGTTGTATCTAATAGCCACTAAACCTAATATTACGTTTGTAGTAAGCCTACTGTCGAGGTTTACGCATTGACACAATGTCTCACACTTCAAACCAGTAAAGAGAGTGCTAAAGTATATTAAAGGCACATCAGATTTTGGAGTATGGCTTAAGTTAAAAAACTAAGCTTGGTATGTTATATTAATAGTGATTGGGTTGGTTTAAAATATGATATGAAAAGTACTTTTGGTTATTTGTTCACTCTTGGTTATGATGTGTTCTCATGAAGTTCAAAGAAGTAAGAAACTATTGCTTAATCTACAGTAAAAGCAAAATACATTGCAACTATTAGTTCTATTAACCAAGCTCTTTGGTTGAGGAAGTTATTATCCGATTTAAATTTGGTACAAGATTGTGATTGCAAAGAATCCAATTTTTCATGGAAAAACCAAGCACTTGAAGATTAAGTTTCATTTCATGGGAGAAGTGCTAAAAAGTAATGAGGTTACATTGGTTCATTACAGCTTTGAGGATTAGTTGGCTAATATTTTAACTAAGCCTTTTACTAAGACCATACTTGAACATCTAAGGAAACTTATTAGTGTCAGTAGCAAAACACATAAGGAGGAGTCTTAAAGTATAGCTGATGCAAATGCTGTTGCCTTAGTCACCTTAGGATCATATTTTTTATTTGTATTAAGAAATGATCTTCTTTGTACACTGAGCTGACAGCATTAGTTGATAATGTTAGTTGGATATTTTTTGTATTAGTAAACTTCCTTGAATTATGCTAAAACTAGGAAGCAAAATGTACTTGTAGTAGTTCATATTTGGTAGATAACCTTTTGAAAAATATGATTTACTGAAAGAATGAAATCAAAAAACATTTTGATACTGTCCAAAACATTTTTCACTCTTCCGTTTCTCTATTTTGTTCTCTTCTTTCATCTAATATTTTTAACAGATCATTTTCTATTTGAATTCAACATATCTTTTTTAGACTATATACGAGTCATAAACGGTTAAAGCCCATATTAAGGTTTTTGATGAGGGGATTTGTTACTAGTTAAGCTCAGTTGCAGCTTAGTTTATAGGAATAGCACCAAATTTTGTCTTTTTAGAGGTAAGTTAATTTTATGGATGATAGACAATGATGTTGAAGTAAAGTTAATCGGTTAAAATTGATTTGTTATACAATTCCTAAACTTAGATGCTAAAGATAAAGTTCTTAAATCTAGGCCATGGCATATACAAGATAAGCCTCTTATAGTTAGAAAATAGGAGCCAGGGATAAACTTATTGGAATTCAATCTAAAGAAGTTGCTAATATGGATACATTTAGAGAGAGTTCTTTTAAAACTTTATACCAAACAAGGTTTGAGCTATACTATTTGTGCATTGGAGATTCCACTATGTGTCGATAAAATTATAGCCAGTAAGCATTATTGGACAATGCTAAAGTTTATGTTAAAGCTAAATGTCAATCTGGACATTTAAGATGTATTGATGTTATTTTAAGGGCTCTAAATGCTTCAGAATTGTTTGATATCTTTGGATGCCTCTAAAATGCTTTACTTACAAAACATTTAGGCATTCTAAAAAAGCTTATCCAAAAAAGCATGTTGTTGTAGCCATAAAACTCTAGATTTCCAAGAATAAATTTGGTGAAAAGATAATTGCAATTAAAAAAGGATAGAAGAAGCTAGAATTGCTACAAGGGGTAACAAAGTTGATCATAAGAAAAGCATGGTGCTGAATAGGCATTTAGCTTAATCACAGGGTGATTTACCTGTGCTATATAACAAGATGTATGTTACTCTTAATATGGGGAGAATAGTCCTAGTTTTTTAATTTAAGAAATTTAGTCCTAGGTTTACAGAATCTAGCTTTGTCAATAGATTTGCTATCTTAGAGGCAGTGAATAAAAGTGCTGAATAAATGAAGAAAGCACAATACTCTCTTCATGAAAGAACAAATGAAAAAGAAAAGTAAGAGCTACTTTGGTAAGAGTTTTGATTTTATAAAAGCCATCAAAGGAAAAAAAGAAAGGTCCCATTGACAAGGAGATAGAGGTAATTCCATTTATTCTTCCTCATAAATCTAATAGTACGGAATGTTAAAGGATTTAATGATACTGCAAAATAAAGAGTAATATTAAGTAAAATTAGATGTTTAAATGTTGATGTAGGATGTTTATTACAAATAAAAGTGAAACAAAGGACTTTGAATAAACAAATTTCAATATGGAGTCTATTTCATAAGTATGGGAACCTACAATGGCAAAGTTTAATTTATTTGGAAGAACCATTACAAATTGATTTAATGGTAACTTTTAAGCAAAGTGTTGATTCTTACATCAAGTATGAAACTTAAAAGTTCTACTTTACAGTTATATATGGTTGCAATAAAGAGACGTATAGGAAAAAACTACCTACTCATTTGTTATCTTATTTTAATGGTTCTCATATTCCATCCTCTAATACTAATGATCTCACAATCTGCATGCATGGAATCTTTAGATTAGATATTCTTTATAGGTCTAGTTTTTACTTGGATAAATAGAAGCTAGAGGGATTTCTAGGAAGGAAGCTTGATAAAGTAACTGTTAATAATAAATGGCTACTAATGTTTCATTAACTCCTGCATAAAGTTCTTTCCTCTTGGACTATCTCATCATTTCTCTACATATATAGAACTGAATGCAGCCAATTATGCTTTTCCAAATCCTTTTAAACTTTTTAACTACCGGACAAGGTATCTTGACTTCAGATGTCATGGAGTGCATTAGTGTCCATCTTGTATAAAAGTTAAAGGGCTAGGGCTGGGGTGTTATCATTCAGGCTTGAGCAAGGGCTTGGGCTTTCAAGCCCAAAGTAGTAGTAGTTCTAATTTACAAAATAAAAACAAAAACCAAAGTCAAAATTAATATTATGATCAACAATGCTTAACGTGGCCCTAACTTTTATTTGACAAAGCTAAACCCGACATGAGCCTAAATCGGTCAAGACTTAAATCGACCTTGAAACCAATAATATCCCTTTGAATTAATGCTTATTGTACCTAAATTAGTGGATGAAGACCTGTGAACAATTATATGTTTTGCTCGATCTATTTTCGAAACCCTCAAAATTTGATTTAAAGGCAATTTTGAGTACAACTTGGACAAAATTGTTACTATGTCTTTGCCTTATTCCTAATTCTCAGTAATATGCAAAAAAAGGCAGCTATACACACTTAAGAGAAAAAAGTTCAATTCTACTTTGTATGGTAATATATCAAAAAGGGTTTCTAAGGGAAAAAAGGCACTAGAGTTAGCCTAAGTATCTAGTTTCATCTTTAGTCCATAAGTTGATAGCCTATCTCAAGAATATCATGAGCTACTAATAGCTAAGGAAAGTTTTTCAAGCAAAAACCAACAATTTAATGGTTGTAAGAAGAGGATTCGATTACTATTTTTCCCGCAATACAATTTAGATAGGAAGCGTAAACATACTTTAAAGGTATGTGATAAAAAAAGATAATAAATTTGAAAAGTTCCAGTATATTTCAAATGAAGCTATTTCTTATTTTCAAAGGTTAATTGGAGCTAGTGATCTTGAAATATGAGGATGCTTTAAGGATTTTCTAGCTATGTTCTTCTAAATTTCCTTATCCTTTGTTGATTGGATTGATCTATTCAATCCAAATTTAAGTAGAGGGTAATAGTTGCAATGTTTTCCCTTAATGTTGACCAAGCCTCGGTCCAGATAGGTGCTTAACTCAATTCTTTAGGAAATCTTGAACCTTGATTGGTAAATTAGTGATCAATGCAATACTATATTTCTTTCAAATAGGCAATATTCTCTTTTATTCAATTCTATAAATGTATCATTAGCTCTTAGAGGCTAGAATCTTAGATACATTAAGGATTATATACCAATCTCTTGTTGTTCTGTAATCTAGAAATTTATCACTACTATATTGGAAAGTAGGCCTAAGAGATGATTACCTACTCTTATTACTTGGAACCAAAGTTCCTTTATTTCTAGTAGAAGTTTATCTAACAATATTTGAACGGCACAAAAGTTCGTAAAAGGCTATGGTAGGACTATTTTTTTTCTTTTTGTGCTTTAAAAATAGACTTGCCAAAAACCCTTGATTCCTTAGATTGAAACTTTATACTCACAGTGTTAAAAACTAAACTTTCCTAGTAACTTTATTAGCTAGATTAAATGTTGTTTAAATATTTCTATGTTTTTAAACTCTATGAATAGAGGTTTGTTAGGATACTTTTAAAGAGTAAGAGGTGTAAGGTAGAGTGATACCAATTTCCCATACTAATTTGTTCTTGCAATGAATGTTTTATCCAGGCTGTTAAATATAATAGCAAAATTTGGCATTTTTTTATTACCATCCAAAATACAAAAGAAGGGTTAACCTTGTCCATCTGTGTTTTGCCTACAATCTATTTGTTTTTTTTTTAAAGATAATTTAGATTTAATTTAAAAAGTGCAAAATGTTTTGTTAGTCTTCTACACCTTCCTTGAGCAATAGCTAAATAGTGTTAAGAGTGAACATAAGTAGTATTAACAAGGGAAATTTGCAAGATATTCAACAAGCCATTAGTTTGAAATTTGGAGACTTGGCCCTAGGTATCTGAAAGTCCCCTTACTATCTTGAAATTTTATTGACAAAGTATACGTTGCATTGATTAATAAGATAATTGAAAGAATTAACATTGGCTTGCCAAATTCTTGTCTTACGCAAGGAAATATCAACTTATCCAGCCAGTATTGTTTAATGTTTAGAACTTCTGGTATAGATACTTTTTTCTTCCAAAAGGATTTTTTTTTGCCAAGTTAAAGTTTTATTATGAGTCCAAATGGGAAATAAAGTACACCTTAGCAACAAAGCTAGTAGTAGGAAATTACAAAACATTATGAACTACTATTCAATAAACCACCAAAACTTAGAAAAATATAATACAAGATTTTACTCTAAAAATATTAGACATGTTTGAGAAAAATTAAAACATAAAGTAGCATATTAAATCAATTAATTAACTTTCCTCAAGATTTTTCTAGTTTGGATAAGATATTTTAATTAGAAGAAAAACAGTATGTTGGAAGTTCATATACCACTCCTAAATCTTAAGGATAGGGTAACCCGGCTTGAGGAATATATGTTCTTAGATTAAGACATGCATTATACAATATATTTGGTATTTGCTAACCAAAGATAGCTCCTAATGGATTGCACAGATTGGAGCATACATACTATAGCAAGGAGTATTCCTTAGGTGATTGAAAGCCAAAATAGCTGCTAGAATTGTAGAAATATGCTAAACCTAAGACTTCTAGCAATTTAGTTTACAAGGCAACATGGAGATTGATTAGTTTAGAAGTTTTTTTATGCAAAATACTCAATGGATAAGATTTGGAAAAGGATTAGACCTACTCAACCTAATGTGGATTGGGATAGGTTAATATGGTTTCCATCTCGCAACCCAAAGCATGCAATGATATCTTGGATGGCCATACTTAACTAGTAACCAAAGGTTGT
>JBBYHL010007843.1:0-12161 GCA_038381835.1 Adansonia madagascariensis
TGAAGGCCTCAAGGGTAAATGAAAGACCATTGGAAAGGTAACTTGATAAGGTTTAATGTAAAAATATTTCAAAAATCTTAGATAATTATTTTCTAGGCGAAATTAATTTTTGAAGTTAGGACTGTCTCTACACTAGCAGAATGTAAAAGTATAAGAGCCTGATGGATTTTGAAAAAAATGTTCCAGGGTTATCCAGAATCATTAGATCATGAATAATACCTTTCTAAAAAAGGAATTTTGTGAACTTTTTAGGAAAAATATTTAATAATTTCAGAAAAAATCATGTGATAGGCCAAAATGGCTCAAACGGAATATTGCACACTGGTTTTAAGGGTTCCAAATAGCAAAGGATCGAAAAATCATAACTCCCTCATCCGAGATGATCTAAGGGTAGACAAGACACCGTTAGAAAGGTAATTTGATGCCTTTTACAGGACAAATATTATAAAAATCAAAGAAAATATTTTATGGTCCAAAATTGATTTTTAAAATTCAGACTAACATGTTGCCAACATAAAAATAGGGGATTATTTGATTTTTCAAGTTCCTTCAGGGTCGAACTCAAATTATGGACGTTCGAATGTCCATAACATAGGGAAAAGAGTGACATGGGCATCACGAGTTTATTCCATAAACCCAAAGCTATTTGGGATGATGAAACAACTCATTGACCATGTCATAAAAGTGTTGAACTCAAGATCAAGGCTTAGTGTTTCCTGACCAAAAAATGGGTTTTTATGCTTGAAAAACAACATCTTTAAACTTATGTCACCATGAATCTAGAGCTAAAATATTTGTTTTATCCCCAAGATTGGAATACCGATTTCATGAAAACATTAAATACATGCTATTCTCCATCTATTAGAGGTAGCAGGAACTTAACTTAGGGATTTTTCTAAAAATTGGGTTTTCAAGAAACAAACAAGCATTTTAACGAAGATGTCATAAACAAAATACAGCGTATACAATGATAAACATGGATTAAACATGCAAACATACAAAGATGACATTTTGACATGAAAATGGGTGATAAAAATGCAAGAAGATGATAAATAAGGTGCATGGAGAAAATATGAACATGTTTAAACAAAGAAATGGATGCTGGAGTTGTCAAGACAGCATTTTTATTTAGCCTCTTTAAAACACAAGAAAATGTATGAACATACATAAGACATGTCAACATAACTATTTGATTATCAGATGGATATATGAATATGGAAGGAACATGGCAAGAAATGCATAAATAGACGTTGTGTAATGATAAAAATGAAGTACAATGAGTTTATATGTCCAAAGAACATCAAGATGTCAAGAAAGGTCATCAAGATCCTATGACCACAACAACCATGGCAACAATAGTGCATGAGAGGCTTAGATGGGTCATGGCAGCATGAAGGGCTCACTAAAATGAAGTGAATGATAAAAATAGAAAATGTATGGAACAAGGTAGAAAATATACAAGTAAAAACTTAAACTTCCCTCCTCTCTTAAAACAATGACTTTAAGCTCAGTTCCTTCCCTCTCTTTGATATTATTTATCAAGAAAATGATGAAAGGAAGAAGCTTTTTGGTAATATGGTTGCTGTTAAGGTGTTTTAAGGGTGAAAGGGTGTGAAAGGTTGAGTTTTTTAAGGTTCTCGTGGTGGTTTTAGGGAGCTATAGGAATAGAAGATGTTTGAGGGTGAAAGGCAATAGAATAATGTTTTGAGTTTTTTGAACTAGGGATTGCTGGAGGATTTTTGGGAATGGATCTAGCCTTTTTTTTAGATTGCTGGAGAGCTTTTTTGAAAAATGGCTGAAGGTTTTTTTTAAGATAGCTGGAAGTCCCCTCTAAATTCACTGCTCAGCTAATGCCTTTAGGAGACAAAGCAAAGGCATTTTTTATCTTTCTCTCCTGTAACTAGGGACATCTCCAAGTACTATGCTCAACTAATTTTCTTCCTATTGGCTTACCCATGTTGAGTAGAAAGGCAAAAAGGTTATGACAACCTACAGCTAGAGATGTGCCTGCCATACCTTCTTGTAACCGTATATTTTATGAAAGTGACCTTTCTCATTGGCTATTTGGGCTTTCAAAATTGGTTTAAATCCGAACATAAGCCCATAGTCAAAGTTTGCAATTTTTTATGAAGACTTCGTGGTGCAAAAAAAACATGTTTGAATATTACTTTAGAAGGCTAAAAAGTGGTCCAAACTAGGCAAAAATAGTTTGGTGTATCAATAAAAAAACATGTTGTATCGATACACAAGGAACATTTTACCCATGAGCATCAATACAATGAGCTGTGTATCGATACTAAAAGCAAAAAAATGTTTCCAATCTAGAGACTCAGAGGCCTGTATCGATACTTCATGGATTTGTATCGATACTCATGCTTGTGTATCTATACATTTTGCCAAAAATCATAACTTTAGCTACTGCCAAGGTCTGCATCGATATAAACAAGCTGGCTATCAATATCACACCTTAAGACTAAAACCAAACCCTTTTATATTGATACTATATGTGAAAATTCAAGTTTTTGGCAATGTAAAGGCCCCATATCAATACTTATGCACCAATACAACTTGTGCATACCTGTGGCTTCCCAAGTTACCTTAACTTGGTTACAAATAATAGGAAATTAATTTATGCATTCATTTAAATGACCCTTGTGACACCATGAAAAGTGGCCTTTGATCTCTCATTTTTAAAATTTTCTTTAATATGCCCCATAGGCATTTCAGACCTTCTCAAAAAATTTACACGGCACCTAGCAATTGTCCCCCAATTTTTATTGTAATTTTTGATTTTATCATCCTTTGATTGAGTCCTAGGGTGCTAAAAATGGGCCAGATGAAATGAGGTGTCTACAAATTCGATTTGGGTTAAAAGGTTTGTAGAGGTTCTTATCTTGGCTTCTTTCCAATCTTCTTTTGTTTCAAGATTTATGGTTTGAACAGATTTCTCATTAGGTAAAACTTATTTTTCATCCTATTCAGTTAACTTTAACAAATCTGATGGGATAAGGCTTTCCTCATAATCCATCTTAGACTCGACCTCGCAAGCACAACTTGGTTGATCAAAATTGATTTTTGAAACTCAGTATGAATATTCATGTTAGTTTCATTTGGGTACCTAAAAATATGGAAAAAGAATAATATAGGTAAAAAAAGTATGGAAAAGTCTAAGAGTTGGCAAGAAAAATTAGAATGGACACAAGAGATGAAATGCATAATGCTTAGTCATTTTTATTAATAAGACTTAATAAAAGGATGCACATACAAAGGATCATATGACATGTAGATTTAGTTCATAGAATTACTTTGAAATGGACTTAAACAACATAAGAATCTCAGTTTCAGTCTAAACATTCAAAATAAATCATGGAGGGCATAGACCAGCCTCATGTTTCATTATTGATGTCCCTGGCTCATCAATCATATTGATAGATAAATCTTTAAATGCCTTGTTCAAAATGATCATCATGTTGTCAAAGCTGGTATTTCTTCCTTGATCTAGATTTATATATTTCCTAGATGAAAACTTTTCCATAGTGGCAAAATAGCATCGATTCATTTCTTAAATCTTGACCTAATAGACAGGCTATCCTTTTATCATGGTTTTTTTAGCTTGCTTTTCTCTTTTGCTATACATTATGCTTGAACCCCAAACTCTATTGTCAATTTGGATAACAACTTTTAGGTCTTTAGCAATTCTCTAGAGACATTTTTCAAGTTCTTTTCCAGCCCTCGCAACCTTGACGATGGCTAACTTTAGAGCTATATGAGTGCTCCTTGATAGATGAGGTTCAACCATCGGTAAGCCCTCTGTAACATAAGTGGCATTAATGAATGTAAATGACTAAAAACAAAGATTGCGAGACATCCTAATTAGGGTTGATATACTAGGCATTAGCAAAAATAGTAGCAATAATTTCTTTCTCCTTTTTGATACTGAAAACCTTAATTTTAATAATAAATTTTAACTTCTGGTGCAGCAATGATAGTATTACCCATGCAAAGTGAATCTAAGGCCTTCGTAATAGGCAATTATACAATGGAGCAATGTCTATCACATGGAAATCTATTTCATAGGTGCATGGGCCAATTGCGGTGGGATGGTGATGTTTCAATTAGAAGCTTATTTATATAAGACATGGGCATTACATTCAAGGCCAACTTGTTGTTGATGAAAACCTTAGGTAAGGTGCTGCCTTTATAGTGGATAGCTTTATGAAGGACTTTGTAGTTTCCTCTTCTTCCATAAAGGATATATAATTACCGATGGTGATATTGATTACTAAGCGATCCAGATGGCCTATTAGAATGTCATGTGGGACATATACATCATTCAAGACCTTGAGGAGAATGTTCCTATGAGTTTCAAAATTTAATAGCAAATGATAGCACAGATATCTTGATAGGTTGCTTGTTTAATTGATCGACAATGTTGTATTCGCTGTGCTTGATGAATTTAAAAATTTCATGGCTTCCTTATCATTCGCTGGCTCTATAATAGCTACCGAATCTAATTTTTTTGACATTATTTTTGGTGTTTGAAGCATAAGAGTAGTGTTTTTTTGCTGAATATCACTTTCTAAGGTGTGTAGAGCATAACACCTACCCCTGTAGGTTAAATGGCTTACCCTTAGAGGTCGATGTTAGCTGTTGCCTAGATCCCCTGGTGATTAAAGTTTTTTTTCCTACTTTCAGGGCACCACCTTATTGTCATTGTAAGCAAAAAGGGATGGAAGCTAGATAATCATCTTTGGTGAAGGATAAACAGGGGTAGCCTTAACATCTAGCTAATTGGAAAAAAAGACCAATGGCCTTCCGACACCATAAAGAGGGTGCTTCTCATCCTTATCTATGGCATTGATAAACACGCTCATGTTTTTCGCTTTCTCTTTGCACAATGCAATTTTGAAGCAATCCATCATTTTTTAGACCATCTTTAGGGAATCTAAGCAGTACTGCAAGGTGTGTCTCTATCAGCAATAGTAACAAAAGGGTTAAGTTGCTTTCTCCTGTTGACTTTTAATTTTTGATACTATCTCAACTTTCACGAAAGCTTGCAATAACTTGCTTATTGGTGTTTCAATTTTTATAATGTTTTTCTTAATCCAATAAATATTTCCATCAATTATCGCATTCACTCCCAGTTCTGCATTATTAGGAAGTAGATTGGCCCCAACATTAGGTCCAAGCCCTTGTTTGACCTTAATCACATCTTTCTCTAGCAGATTCTATACATTCCTATTGTATGAGGTGCAGTTCTCAATGGAGTGGTCTCGTGCCATGGCATGGTAATCATAATAAGTATTTTTGTCATACCACTTAGGATCTAAAGGCGACTGCAAATTTATGAACACCTTGGCCACCAATTGGCTTGCTAATAATCAAGAATGGATCTTTTTGTAGGAGTATGAAGCAAACTGAAATGGTCTCTCAACAAGGTGCTTGTTGGTTGTTAGGGGCTCTAGTGTTGTTTGTGTTGCATGATTAAGCAACTTAAGCAGTATTAAAGTTTGTCGTTAGGTTGAATCCTACAAAATAGATCGATTATGGCATTAGTAAGTAAGGATTAAAGCCTAGATAGGCCATGTTGGGAAAGTACATACTCTATGCTAAATACAGACTTTGAATGAACTTAGCCAAACTCTCATTGATTTTATTCACTTTTTTCTCTTTGCCTCTAACCATAGACTTCTTTGTCATGCTGGATGATTGTTCTCATAATACCTTGCCACTTTTTATGGCATTATCAATCATCTCACCCGATATGACCATGTCAACAAAGTTCTTTATGGAATTCCCTACTAGCTTTTCATGGTACAAAGATTGTAAGGTGTTGACAAATATGATTGTCACTTCTTTCTCAGTCAAGGGAGGGTAAACTTGAACAGCTTCATTTCTTCATCTTTGGGCATATTGCCTAAAGCTTTTAGTGGCCTTCTTCTCTAGTTTCATGAGAAAGGCAATTCAAGGCCTAGTCAGATACGTGCTTATAATGGTCTAGGAAGGCACAAGCTAAGTTTGCCCATGTTTGAATTAGTAGATGATACACTTAAACTAGATAAGGTACTGGTACCAGATATAGGTAGACAAATGGCTGAGCCAACCCTTTACCCTTGTCAACAAAGCTCTTTATCTTTTATTTTTTAGAGCAGCAGATAATAGCTTAGTTAGCTTCACTATCTGAGCTTGCAATTCCTCCTTCTTTCAAAACATTTGTTCTTGAGACTCCCTATACATGAGTTCCAATTGTTTAATATAGGCTTGATGGTCATTTTCCTTGGCTTTCTGATGATTGCAAGTGTTATATCGTGAAAAATAGTAGATTTTATGTTTTAAGGGGCACCTTGCACTTTAGATTATTACAGGATTAGACTTTTATGATATGTTATGAATATGTTTGATAAGATGATGATAGGTATGTACTCGTGGCAGTAAGTGATAATTGACATGAATAAATTAATAACGCAATAAAAGAATTAAGTTAATTATGCATATACAAGACGGACAATTAAATTATAGGATAGCTTCACCAATAACATCTTTTACTAAAGCAACAATATAGTTTGGTTACACATGATCACAATAAGAAATGTCTGACACAATTACATTGTCTAATTATGTGTTCAAAAAAATACAACAACTCTTGTTCACGATCTCTAATGGGCATGATATCTCGTATCAAGGACTTGCCCACCTCAATCATGCCATCAACCTCTAACTGGGCTACTTGAATCTGCTTAAGAGGGCAATGGTAGTCTTAATAATTTTGATGTGCTTGATCAACCTTCTATTGCTATTCTCCTTTTGATGCTCCAAGGCTCTCATTAGCTCCTCAATGTGGTCTTGACGAGTTTGCAGGGATTATTCTAAGTCTTGAACTTTAAATGTTAGTAATTCATTCTTAACCCTAATTGCTCTCAAATCTTGCACTCAAGCTTTGAAACATCTGTTTCTTTTTTTGTAGGTTGATGTGAGGGCATAGGCCCTAATGAGCTTCTTCCTATTGACCTTGGCCTTTTCTTTCCATTAGCTCAAGCTGACTTACTGACGCATCAATACTTGTTTATTATTTGGAGTACTAAATAGTCTTTCTGCAAACTTTTGAGACTCTTTTTGATGCTGTCTTTCTCTTTGATAACTCAGTTCACCTCACCATCTCAGAGGTAAAGGTCTATTTTTAAGTAATTTTTTTTCCATTTTTAAACAGGTGATTTTTGTGGCAAAGGCTACCTTTTCTTGTTTGAATTCCTACTTGAGTAGCTCAATTTCCAAAGAAGACTCACAATCAAGACTTAAGCTATCCCAACATTAGATAGTGGCAGAGTGTCATTGATATGGTAAGTCCTACACTCATCATACCTCGGAGTCATGTCGTTTCTCCTTTAGTATCTCTCTATATAGTGAACCTCTCTTCAAGCATGGAAGGCTATTGGATTTTTACTTGTATTTGGGTTAACCATATTCGAAGTGCTAGTGTTTGATGTCCTAAAAGAATGGGATGAATTGTGGACATTTAGACTGTTGCAAAACTAGTGGAGGTGCATAGTTAGTGCTTCCCTATAATCCCACAAATGGTACACAACTATAATCTCTGCATTTGACTATAATTGATTGAGGGGAAATCCATGAAGCTTTCCATACAACCTCTTTTCCTCTAAGATTCTAAAGCTTTTTGACTTATTATTCCTCAAACTTGTCTTAGGTTTATTCCTTCTCAAGGACCTTGGAGAGAGGGCTGAAGTTAGGAAATAAATTGTGTAATATTATCTTCTCTTTGATGAAGAAGTGACTGACAAAATAAATTTGAACAAGTTGAGCACTTCCGATGAATTAACACATCCTTGTTTTCTTATAGAAGTTGAGGGCTCAAATAGTTTCACAACAATGGTGGGTAAAGGGTTGATATTACAGCACAATCAGGAAAAAAATATTCTATCACCATCTTTACTTAGCCTAATATTTTTGGGAATATGACCAACCCGTATATTGCTAAAAGCATAAATATATTTAATTTTTTGGCATCATCGAAACTCGTCACTTTCTTCTTTAAACTACCGTAAGAAATACACTTACTATTCCCTTTTGCCTTGATATAGCCCTCGATCCATGATTCCATGGCTCCAAGGATATGTACTAATCTCTTCTTAAAAGGTAGAGGTTGCAACGCTTTGCATTATATCCTATCAGACTTGGCTCTTTCAATGTTGAGCAATGCAGTGCATTCATCAATGATGGTGACCAAATCCTCTCAATCAAAGGTGAAGCATCGATATATCATGTTCTAGAAGTATAGGGTTGCCTACGACAGGCTAACATCCAATGGGACCTAAAGTAAGAAGGCTATATCTTCATATCTCTTCATGTATAACTCTCTCTTAGTGTTATCCCAACTAGCCTAAATGCATTTCGAATCTTGGCAATCATTTGTCAGTACCTAATCTTGACCTTTTCATACACTGTCGAGACATAATTGGGCTTAAAGACATCCTTATCATCATGCTGTTGAACCTTTGACCATGCTCTGACTTCTTCAAAAGGGTTAAGAATAGAGACGAACTATTGCTTTACAATAAACACTCTTTATTAAACACTAAACCTTAAGCCAACTGTCTCATGATAATGATTATAATGAAATGATGCATGCAACATCAACAAAAACAATCAAAGGAATAAGTTACTAACAAAACAATTACAATAAATAATAATAATAGATAAAAGAATGAAAACAAAAATAAATTTTAGAAATTGCCCGACAATAAGCGTTAGGTGCCTAAGGGCGAAAATGACAACTACAAATATTATGATGAATGTAAATGGACAATAGAATGGCATGTCTGAGTTAAAAATAGCTCTTACTAAGGTGACACAATACCTTATGAGGAGAAATTGATAGACTATGCAATTATGCTTGTTTATCACCATCTATTGCGGTATGCGTTAAGCTATTGTTTAGATAGCATAAAAGCATATTCGGATCGAATATGACTATTTTTAGGAAGGTACGAGGCCTTGTAGGTGATGTCATTCACTTGTCACTGCCTGTTTATTGATGAGAGTTAGCTGTCAATGGGATAGCATAATGGTATGCCCTGACAAAATAAAAACCATGTCTCTTAAGACATGAAATAAGAAATGTAAGTGACAATGTTCATTCATCATCACTTACGTAGCTATGTTATATAAGATTAAAGATGAGAAGTGTTTCCTTGAGTGTTTTTATTCCCCGAGTTATTCTAGCAACGTTCAGTATAGTTTAACATGGTTTGGCTCAAATGACTCACTATATAGGGGTGAGTTGACATCTAAATTGGTAATCTAATCATTTCTTTATTCTGAGGTACCCTCATCCTAGGCCCATCATTAGCTTGGCAGAATGGGTTCAATCTGACAGATGTATTTCCCTATGCAAATATGAGGGCTACTTATGAAAGACATAGGTAATTATACCCTAAAATTCTATCTAAACCAGTGCAAAAGGTTACTCATAAGGCAAATAGCTCACTTCCTCCTAGTATTTTAGGACCTTAATCCACTATGGATTTTGATGAGAATTGAATGCAAACATGAGTGCACAGTATGTCTTAAGGAACAATTAAACCTTTTTATTTACCCCTTGTTATCGTACTTATCAAGTCAATATTTGTTTAGGAATAAGTTAGTCCCTAGTGATTATGTGACAAAAATCACAACAAACAAAAGATTAGTAGACAAAAATGGAAGGGATTATAGTTAAATAATGATAAAAAAATTAAGGGAACTAAAAACCAAGTAAGATATGGCTAATAGTAGGCCTAATTCCCTAAATTAGCCCCTAGTGAAATTGCCAAGCTATCGCGACGTGCCCCTAGCACAACATTCGAATGCTCAAATGGTGATGCGTATGACTTACAAGGAATTGCCTTTGGGATACCCCTTGATCAAGATTTGGATTAGGCATGATTAGGTGAAAGTAGGAGGGAAGGCTATCGAATGAATCACTTGTCCAACTAGTCGTGGATGGCCATCATGAAGTGGCTGAAAACCTAAAGTCACCACTGATCATTTAGGCTGGGCATGATTTGATGCCTATTGAAAACAAAACTCAAAACATCGATTTCAAGGTTTACGAGGTCTAGGGATTCATTGCCTTAGTCCAAGAGTTGGTTACTCATGGAGTAAGATTAGCACCCTTACGACAACCAAAATCGATACCCGCTAGCCATGTCTCACATTGGTTTATGTTTCCTCAGTTTTGACTTGTCATTGTTTTTATAGAATCCCTTTTTTAATGCATGAATGTTATATAAAAATTGGAAACCCAGGTTTAAGGAAAATTCTAAATCATGTATATGCCCCGAAGACTTAGGGAACATAGGGATTTTTTTATAAAAATAATCTTCGAATTTAGTTTTAGAAATCGGATATTCCATGTCAAGCATTAAAGAGATACCAACAAGAAACATTTCCTTATAATTTTCCAAAAAATGATTCAGAAATATGAATGCAGAATAGGCATGACCAAGGGAAATTTGTTAGTAAGACAAAAAAGAATATAATAAATATTACATAAAAATAAACACACAAAAGCATTAAAAAAGGACACTTATGATGCATCTCATAATTTTCTTCAATTATTAAGGAATAGTCGAAATGACAATTTTGAGATGCATTCGGACTCAATGGTCACTTGAGGTGTGAAAAAAAGGCTTGATTAAAAAACCCAGGGAAATCCAGAAAAAGAAAATTTTGATTTTGAGTAAAGTTTGAAAAGAGGGGTTGGAGTATTCCCTCAGAAGATAGGGTTGGAGTATCCCAATGATGAAACTTTTAGTGAATTTCTAAAATTTGAATGAAGCTTGTAAAAGCAGAGTTATAGTACCCCCCAGAAGATGGGGTTAAAGTATCCCCAAAGACAAAAATTTTTAGTGGTTTTTTTTTTAAAAAAAAAAGAGATTCTTTAAGGAAAATAGGTATTTTAAAATTAAAATCTATAATTTGTGTCAAAGAAAAGAATTAAAATTTTTTGTCTAGCCTTGATTTGAGCCTCATGGAACCTATTTTATGACATCCAACTCTATGGGGAATTAATTGGATGCATTTTAAGGCATTCAAAAGTCTTAAAAAATTAGTTCGAGAAATTAGTTTAATTTTTTAAGTCCAAAAAAAAGGGACAACATTGCACTATCAGTTTCCCAAATTTGTTTTGAGTTCATTGGAAGGCTTTAGAAGGTAAACGACTTACCATTGGAAAGGTCACTTGACAAGTATTAACATGAAAATATTCCAAAAATCTTAGAAAATCATTTTCTTAGTGGAATTAATTTTTGAAGTTGGGTTTCTTTAACACTATAGCATATGCAAAGAAAAACGTGTAACAAATATTAAAAATCGCCTTGACCTCATCAGAATCATTAAATCACAAGAAATACCTTTCTAGAAGGGGAATTTCTTGAAATTTTTGTGAAAAACATTTTAAAAGTCCATAAGAATCATCAGTGGGCTGAAGTGGTCCAAACAGAATGTAAACCACTAATTTTAGGGGTTCTAGATAGCAAAGTTTCAAAAAATCATAACTCTCTCATCCAGAATGATTCGAGGGAAAACAAGACACCATTGGAAAGCTAATTTGATGCCCTTTAAGGAAAAAATATCAAGATATTCTGGAAAAATGTTTTAGGGCTAAAAATGATTTTTCAAATCATGATTATAGTGCTACTAGAGCAAAACAAGTGAGCTTTTTTGGTTTTTGGGTTTTCTAGGACTAGGCTTGGGTTATGGATATATGAATGTCCATAACAAAGAGCATCAATGATAGTGGCTTCCTAATCTTGTTCACACAATCCTAAAGTAATTTGAGATGATGGAATAGCCTATTAACCAAAGTCACAAGTAAAGTTATTAGACCTCAACATCAAGGCATAAGTACCTTAAAATAAGTGAAAAGGCTATTTTATTTTGTCAACTAGAACATTTAACCTCATTTGACCATGAATCCAGACATGGAAAACTTGATTTTTCTCTAAGATTAAAAAACCAAATGGTGAAATCATTAAATTTATGCAATGTAGGCTTAACTTGGGGTTTTTTTGAAAATCATATTTTTGCAGCAAAAAGCAAACATCTTGACAAACATGTGAACTAAATGTGACATTAATGAAAATGAACATGGACAACATATTTAG
>JBBYHL010007892.1:0-33950 GCA_038381835.1 Adansonia madagascariensis
TAAATTATTAGTATATCAAAATCAATAGAAATATATAATAATATCCTTAAAACTAAATCTCAGCTATCTTACTCCCAACAGGACAGAGTATTTTTATCAAAAAAACAAATTTTCCCTTTGAAGGAAGGAAGCCGAATAATGAGAGGACATAGTAGAAGCTAGATCATGAAGTGGACAAGACAAAAATAGAAAAAAAAAAAATCATAGTCATTCTTTCTGTTTACCACACATATTTTTTTTCCATGGCTATTAAAAAATAACTCAAAACTGTTAGAAACAACGGTTTCATCTCTATTACCACAAATCACACACCATGTCCAAATGCCCTCAAGTTGACTCGCTTACTCCTTTATTTTCTCCTGAATGGTTCCCTTTTTTCCTACGCTTAATCGTCGTGGAAGACGACTTCGACGACGGAGCGGACCCCAACTTTTGTCGTTAATAATAATAATAATAATGTTAACATCGACAAAGAAGAAATACCGACGTTTAGACCTTGAATCGTTTAACGAAAATATTAGCAGTATTTCTTTTAGCTAAAATTATGAGCATTTTGGCGCCGTTCCCACTATTGGAACTCAACCTGATCTCTGCCCAAGACTTGGAGCCCGTATGTCGTCGCAAAATGCGTACATACGCGGTGACTTGGGTCCATCAGGAACGCAAGCTTACGACCCGAATCGACACCCAAGGTCACACCAACCCAACATGGAACGACAAGTTCGTTTTCCGAGTCGACGACGAGTTCCTCTACGGGGACACGTCGGCTGTCATGATCGAAATCTACGCCGTGCATTGGTTCCGTGACATCCACGTGGGGACCGTCAGAGCCATTGTCGGAAACCTTATCCCACCAGTTTCACAGCCGCGCCACCTTCGTGAAGTCCAACTAGGGATGAGGTTCGTGGCACTTCAGGTTCGGAGACCGTCTGGTCGGCCCCAAGGGATCTTGAACATTGGCGTGGCGTTGCTTGATAGTTCACGTAGGAGCATGCCAATGTATTTGCAAATGGGGTCGTCGGCGGTCGGATATCAATATTTAATGGGCGAGGAAGACCCGATTCCAAGCACCAGTAACGACCTTGTTCCGTGCTCTACCAAGAGCAATAACAATAACAATCAGCTCTTGCTTAATGGGTTGATCAAACCCCAGCTTCGACGGACCAAGAGTGAATCGAGTTCGATTTTCGGGTCAGAATTAATGCCCAGGAGATCCGTTAAAGGGTCGTCCATTATCAACGGCGGGTCAGTGGTTTTGGTTGGTGGGTCAATGGTTAACGGGTCAGAAATTGTGAAAAACAACTGTAAGATTAATTCAAGGGGAAGTTCTTTGGTAAATTACACGTTTGAAAAAAGTAATAAAAAGGGAAAACCAAGTTCGATAATTAACGGGTCGGATAATCCAGCTACGAGGGGTCCTGAAATGGCAGAGCTGCCCAACAAAACGGAAATAGGCACCAACAATGGTCCAAAAATCAGGTTGAAAACACCGCCCGGCAGGTCACCGGCTACTTTAAGATTTAACGGGTTGGATTCCGGGGCTCCTAAAAAATTGGGTGGGCCAACAATTTGGAACGATTCAGAATTGGATCCATCACCGTCGGAAGCGGCCGCCATGGCCAAAAACATGAACCCTAACAGGATGGATGGGGCAGAGAGTTCATTGGTAGGAAGTTGGAGTTTAGATGAAAGCATAGAAGGGCTTCAGTCAAAACTAGAAAGGTGGCGAACCGAACTCCCGCCGGTGTATGACGGAGGCGGTGAAGTTTCTAGTTACCTGTCAAGTGGGACAGGGATTTCGACGACCAGCAAAAAAACCAGACATGCTAGAAGACATACTGAAAATGGGGGATTATTTTCATGTTTCGGTAACATTTGTGGTTGCGAAGTCTCCATTTCTTGTGGACCTGGCGGAGCCGCCGCAGTTAAAAAAAAGGGGAATTTGCTTCGAACCCCTTCGTCTGTGGATGACTTGAGTTTCCTTTGAAACTAATCAGAAAATCAAATCAGGGACCTAATTGAAAGGAAGTAGTTTTTTTTTTTAAGTCAACAAGTATAAAACGGAGAACAAACAATAAGTTCGGGGAGACTTAAAATGGGCTTTTGATTAAGTCCCTTAGGCCTTTTTTTTTTTTTTTTTTTTTTTTTTTTATTGCTTGAAGATTATACATGTTTTGGGAGTATTGTTTTTTTGTATAATTAATGAGATCGTTGTTGAAATATTTACTTAAATATTGTTGTTTTTTATCTTGATGATGGCCTTATATAGTATACATTACTCCTCACCTCACATTATGATTAAATCATAGATTTAAATAATAATTATAATATAATATTATGATCGTTATTTTATAATTTTAATTTTTTTATATTTTAATTATAGATGATATTTTATTATAATTAATTATGATAATACTTTTATTACATTTACAACTATAAAACGGAACGCGATACATAACCATAAGTTAAATCCTTGAACCACTATTACCGACTTTCCTGGGTGGTGTCCTATTACCGATTGCGGTAGACTTGCTTTTCTTTTTGATACTGGCAGCCATTTTGTTTTCAGTTTCAGCAATCATAAATCGTGATATAAATCCTTCAGCACTTTGTATGCATTTCTTCATGCTGCTCCATGTTTTCAGCTATCTATGATTTTTGTTTTGTCTCAATTATGGAGCAGCTATTGGTATTTTATCCAAGTTTAGCTCCCTTCTAGGTGTCAATTGCTCGAGTCTTGGCACATGGTTTTACTGCCCTACCTTATCAGGTGCCGGAGTTTGCCACTATGGTTGTTTCCAGTTGCCCCAACATAAAGAAGGTTCTGGTTGAAAAGTGAAAGGTGCTCCACACATTTTAATATCGAAAATAATGCAACGTTTAAGTTGTTATTTTATAATTTTAATTTTTTTATTATTGATAGTAATATTTATTATATTTATAATTATAATAAATGTAATTAATAAAAAATACATATGTAATCATAATTTAAGTTTTTAGTTAGCTCTAGAACCAAAAGAAGAGCTAACTCAGTCCTCTCTTATATATTAGTGTGGACCTAATGTGACGACACCAAGTTATGCATATTAAAAACTTAAATCACTTTTCAGAAAGAGTAACACAACACTAAATTTTGAAGTTTTTTCCTCGTAGATGCCTTGAAGCTTACTTGGTTTTCTCTTGTTTCCTTCTTCAGAGTCACTTTTCATGTATTATCGAGGATCTTGTTATATGCATTTTCTTTTATGAAACTTTTTAAAATAATTTTAAATGTTGAAAACAATACTTTTAACATTAAGTGAGTAATAAATATAATAAATAATAAATAAAATTACATTTTGACTTTGTGTTATGATTTTTAATAGAAAACTAAAAAATTATAAGTTCAAATATCATTACTTATAAAAATAATTAAAAAAATTAAAAGTAAAAAATAAATTTTTTTTTTATTTTATTAGTTAAACATATTTTAAATTAATTCAAATAAAATAAAATTTTATATAGCATTAAACTAAATAAATTTTTAATTTTTAATTAAATCAATTTAATCTAATTTTTTTATCATCCGTCGCAATACATCTTTGATAAGGCTTTGGAAAAAAAAAAAGTGGGTAAGCATTAGTGGTAGGCATTTAGAATCTAATATGTTGTTTAAGCACTTATTAAAACCAGTATTAATTAGAGTTCCGAGATGGCGGCAGTGCTTTCTATCTTTTTGGTCCACGCTCAGTCCCAAAAGCCCAAATCTTATCACAATATCACATTAACAATTTGCTCTTCCAAAAACTCTCTCACCGGGGGAAAGTGAGCTTTTCATAGAGATTTTGTCCCCCACACCCCCCCACCCAAAAAAAAAAAAGAATGTAAGAAAGGAGGGCGGGTTTTAGGTCACGGATGTTAACAAAAGTTGGGTTTAGAAAGTTAATCATAGTTATATGAAGTTATATTTTATCATAGTATATTTTTATTATATTTAAAATATTATATATTTATACAAAATTTATTTTATTAATAATTTATATTATATAAATTTTAATATATTTATATATTAATATTATATTTATATTATATTTATATTATATTATTTATTTTTATTTTATATTCATACCATCATTATCATATTTGCACCTGGCCAGGCCCTAGCTAGCCCACTTTGCGTCATCAGTGGCATCATACATTTGGGTCTCTAAATTTTATGAGATCTATTGAAATTCTCCCCGTTGCAAGGGTAATCCTTATTGGAGAGAAATAAAGTAAGAATGTACTTTCTCACTCACTTTTCTAGTGGTCCGTTTAGTAGTTTTTTAATTGTACTACTCTGGGTTGGTCCAATATTGGCAGCCAGGGCATAAGGAATGACGCATGCTTATGTCATTGATATTGCACCACGATCATGGTGTACCAATTTTTAATTAAATTGAGGCGAGTAGTTTTTGTTATTATTTCAATTTTAGTATCGATTTATAATATATAAGTAGATATCAATTTATTTCAATAATATAAATCAAAAATAGTTATACAGAACTATTCATAAAAGTTTTTTTATAACATTATATATAATTAATGAGCTTTTGATATATAAAATTTATTTAATCTCATTTATTTTATATTTAAAAATATTATATATATAAATTAAAATATTAAAAATCAGATAAACCCAAAATGGTATATCAAAATACATCAAAATTAATACATACTAATATCATAATAAAAAATAATACGTCTATTGGTACGATACTGACTACTTTAAATAAAACTCTCGTTCCTCTTGAATCCTAGAGTTTAGTTTTATTAATTTATATAATTTTTCTTAAAATATAGCATTCAACAGATTTAAAATTTGAATCATAGCATATAAGTTTAAAACTTAAATCTCAACAATTACATTATCATCCTTATTCCCATATTATGATCCCTTTTGTTAAAAAAAAAAAAAAAACTTGTTCTTTTCAATATTTTGCATTAATTACATATTTAGAATTTAATGGGTAGTAGACAAAATTTAACTTTTTTTACTTTTATAGAAAGGAAAATGTAATTTGAGATAAAAAAATAGTTTCAGATAACTAAATGCTACTTTTAAAAGTGATTAAATTAATTAATTGAATTTTTTTAAGAAGGTATAGTACCCTATTATCAAGTATGCTAGAATACAGTATCATATTGCCTTTCAGTCTCTTTTTCTTGATAAACAATAAATGACATTTTAAAAATATTTATCAATTAAATTTGAAAGTGAATGTTAAATATATTTATGTTTTAAAATTTTTATATATTTAAAAAATATAAGATTTGGAATTAGATGCCCTTACTTTGTGTGTGTATATATATATATATTGGCAGAGTTAATTTTGGATCAAGGAAAAAAAATTAAAACAAGTTATAGAACACGTACAACATGAAACAAAAAAATAATATCAGTATATTTTGAATGTATATATGTATCAAAATCAAATATAAACAAATTATTAGTATATAAAAATAATATAAATAAAGGAAAATGTTAATTTAAGGTGATATATATGTATCACTTTTTTTGGATTTAGTAAAAATAGTGTATTAAATGAAAAAAATTTAAATAAAAATAAATAACCCTTTTCGATAAACAAATCCATAAATATAAAATGTTTTAAAATAATTATAAGACACAAAATTAATAAAAATATAAGATAAATATATGAATTGACATGCCAATTTTCTAATTGGACGATACAATTTGCCTTTGCGCAGAACGAGGCTCGAGGCATGTATTTTCAATCATTCTTATAGGTAAGGGAAAAAGTGAGAAAGTGGGAGGAATTGTATTTTGGGAAAATATGAAAAGCATCTATTCTATTGAGAATTTGTATTAAATTATACAATAGAAAAATAATTTGAAAAAGAGAAATTGAGAATTAAGAAAATGTTAAGAAGGAATGGTTAAAACAAAGTTATCCTTAAGCTATATTAAAAACATAAGAAGCGAGTAGCTTTTGGTGGAGTCAACCCCCTGAGCAAAATAACAAACACTTCATATTTTGCTGAGGGTTGAATCTTTTCATATGAACTAACTTATTATGTGAAAAATAAGTGTAGGTGAACCAACCCCAGCAACAATAACTAACCCCTTATACCTTCACCAAGGTTTTTCTTTTTCTTAATTTTTTATTTCCCTTTTTTGATTCTCCTGTGTTAGGATTGATCCTTTTTTAATTTTGGCCTCCAACATCATTCTGCAAGAAAATGGATGAGAATAAATAAGAATAACATCAATACCTTGAAATCATGTTTTTCATTAGGGTTAGATCCATTATGGTTGTGAAAGTTGATTTATGAGATATGAATAATGGGATAAATTATTTTTTTGAAGGGATTGCTCCCTTTTTCCCATTTAAATAGACATTTTAAGTATGGATCACTGAATCATAACCAAATTAACTTATTTTGGACAAGACTTGTTTGTAGAATATTGTGTTTATTTAATCTTAACAAATTAACTCATTTAGGTGCATACTAAACATCACAAGCAAACATAATTATGCACACATGCTATTTCTAACACACTTTGGTAATGCATAAATAACTATACAACTCCATCACAACTATAAAGCTCAAATTCTATCCTAAGAAAATAGATCGATCCTTTGTCATAAAGGTAATACGTACATATAGCATAACTATATGTACATATAGTAAAAGCAACATCTCACTTGATTCTTGTGAAGAAATTGGTTTTCTTTCTTGCAGGGGGTTGGTTCTTATCAATTTTGGATATAAGTGCATCTTATTTTTACTATATATACATATTATTTTATTGGAGGAACCGACTCTATTAAAAAGTGAATTGAATCCCTTTAGTATTTTTAGCCCAAGTAGTTAGTTCTTCTGTTGGAATAGTTAGGTCTTATCAATTTTGAGGTATATGTAAATACTGTTTTTACTATATGTACATATAGTTATAAGCTATATGTACATGTTATTTTATTTGAAGAAACCGATCCCTTCCCAAAGTTAACTAGCTCTTTATATCATTTTTGGCTTGGCTAGTCGATTCATTTATTTGAGGGGCTGATTCTTTTTCTTAAATTTGCGCATTTTTGTTCTTATCAATCTTGGGTATATGTGAATATTGTTTTTACTATATCTATATATAGTTATGCTATATGTACATATTGTTTTATTTAAAGGAACCTACCTTTTTACAAAGTGAACTAATTCCCTATAGCATTTTTGGCCTAAGGAATTCATTCCTTTGTTGGAGAGTTAGTTCTCTTTCTTAAATTTGTGCATTTTTTGCCTACGAAGTTGGTTCCTTTCTTGGAGGGTTCAGTCCCTTAAAGAAAATAATATGTTCACATAATAAAAATAATATATATATAAAATGAAAATGATATGTACATATAGTCCCTCAAAATTGACTAGAATTACTAGAACAAACTATATACTCCAAGATGTTCAGGTTATTCTTATTCATATAGTGCATTGGATTCCTAATGATACAAGGATTTAAAAAATGAAATATATTGATTGTTAGTGTAAGCCCTGCAAGTCAATCATCGTGGCTTGTAAAGCATTAGTATTTAGTGATTTCATGTAATCAAACTTTATATTTAATTAATATTACAAAGGTATTTCTTTATCCAAGGGATTTAGTTGTACAATTGTTATAAATATCTTATGTAGATAAAGCCCATTGTCCTAACATGGCTCAGATACGAATCTTGACTAGGCCAACTTAGAAAGACACTAATTCCTTTATTTATTGATATATCAATATTTTATATTATTATTTTTTAAAAGCCATATCATTATTAATATTTTCATATTTATGGGAATTGAGTTGTTGAGATAAATCGCTCATTTTACTTAACCCTAAATAGTCATTACGAAATAACTATTTATTTAGAATCACCACCAATCTGTTTAGGCTAGGTGAGATTGGTCACCTATAAAGTTTGTATTTTGAGGGTTACGAAACCCTAGAATATTAACTCTAAGATCCGTGATCATACTAGAGATCGTATAGAAAGGTCTGGGAGTCGGTTATAATCAGAAGTAAGGATTGATCTTCTTGTGATGCTCAAAAATTGGTAAGTTATTAATCATTTGTTAACTTGAATTTGATTTTTATCTGGTTTCAACATATGGCATTTAATTGTAATTCTCAAAATAATATTTTATGAAACTAATTTATTATTCTGTGCTGAGAAAATTAAGTTTTGGATATTTTTGAAAATCAAAATCTCTTACATACCCTATTATAAAACCAGTGGAACACGAAAGTTTTTTTTATCATTCTCTTTGTACCCCACCAAAAAACTAGAGGAATACAAAAGGTTTTAAAATTAAAATATCTTTTGCACCCCGCTAGAGGGCCAGAGGAATGCAAAATGTTATATATTTTTTTAAATTTCTAAAAATCTGATTTTCACTTTGAAAAGGATATCTCATCACTAAAATAATTTGTAGAACCCTTTCATATTTTGAGAAAAATTTCACATATTATTTTAACTCTGAGACATTGCTTTAATTTTCTGAAAAAAATTGATTTTATTAAAAATATAGATGGAGTATCCTAAGACTTGAAAGTAGTCTAAAATGATGAACTTATTCCTAATATGTACCTTCGACGTGAAAGTATCCTAGCAATCACATAAAACTTAGTTCTAATGCAAAATTACCAAAATGCCTTTGGGTACACTTTCAATATAAAAGTATCCCGGTAACCTCAAAGGACTCAAAAATAATCATAGGAGGATGAACCTATCCTAAAGATACACCTTTGGCACAAAGCATCCCAGTGACTATATCGGACTTAGTTTTAAAAAATTACCAAAATGCCCCTAGGATATACCTTCGATATAAAAGTATCTTGATAAATTTAAAAGACACAAAAATGATCATGGAAGGGTGAACCTATCCTAAATGCATACTTTTGACATAAAAGCATCCTGGCGACTACATCAGACTCGATTCTAGGGAAATTATCAAAATACCCATAAGGTATACCTTCGACATGAAAATATCTTAGTAACCTTAAAGGACACGAAAATGACCATAGAGGGTGAACCTATCCTAAATACACACCATTGGCATAAAAGCATCTCGACGATTATATCAAACTCGATTATAGAAAAATTACCAAAATATCTCTAGGGTATACCTTTGATATGAAAGTATCCTAGTAGTCTTAAAGGACATTTAAATTGTATGTAATGACTTTTTATCCTAATGGATAATTTAAATGACAAATATGACCTAAAGAGCGAAAATTGCTAATGGGTCTAAATTTCTCAAAATTACATATTAATCCTAAATGGGCTAAAAATGCTAAAAATGTTTTTTTAAATGCCCAAAATAAATGGAAAAATTTAATTAAGTCCCTAAATTTTTCAAAATTGTATTTCATATCCTAATGGAGAACCGAAAGAATACGAAAAGTTTTAATATTTTTAACATCCTACTGGAGGACCAGTGGAATGCTAAAAATATTCTAAAATATTCAACTGGATGATTTTATGTTAGAGATGACAATTTTGACCTAAAATGCTAGAGTTTCTTAATGGTCCCTAAACTTTTCTAAATTTGCAAATTAACCTTTACATAATTAAAATACAAAATTAAACACCAAATAAATTAGAATAATCATAAAAATCACATACAAAATTCACAAGCAAGGTTCAACCACTTGCCTTTGGCCTTTAAAAATTGTTTCAATGTTTACATAAAAGTCCCTATATTTTTTATATCTACATATTGGTTCCCAAATGTTATATATTTACAAAATAACATCAAAATATCAACCCATCACACTTTGTTAGGTTCGGCCGCATGGATCTATCCATAAATGGCTTTCAAAATTTTTGGAAAATTTATTATTTAGTCTCTAAACTTTCTATATTTATAAAATGGCCACAAAAATAAAAAAATCATCACATATACATGCATAAGTTTTGGCCAACCTAAATAAATCTACCAAACAATTTTTTTTTCAACTTAATAAACACATATTCGTGTTTTATCAAATATAAATCAATACCATCACATGATAAAATCACAACAAGTAATCTCAACATAATAACAAGAAAATACGAAAAGAAATAACATACATATGAACATATATATGATAAATATAACACAAAAACCAACATCATATCCACGTAAACATGATTCATGAAGAAGAATAACTTATTAACAAGAGAAATTAAACAAAAACCATTAAATCAAAGAAATTGATTCATGGCTATCATGCTTAGTCTTTCAACAAGGATCAAAATCCATGAACTTAAGCATGATTTTGGCTCACCAACAAGAGAAAGTATGAACAAAAATGAAGAGAAAACCAAAGTTTTTAGGAAGAAATTTACCCATTCAAAGCTTTGGTAACTTAATTTTTTTTCAAATGTTTTTTCTATCTTCTTTTTTTCAAGCTAAGAAAAACCTCTTTAAAATGCAAAATCCTACCCTTATTTATAAAGAGGATAATTGGCCAAAGGATCCAAAAGATCCCTTGGCCAAAAATCCTTTCTTTTTTTTTTTTAGTTTAATTTCATTTTTATTTTATTTTTTATTATTTGCATAAAAAGTAGAAATGCATTAAATTGACATGATATTAGTAGTCATTCAACAACTTATTGTCATGAATGTCTAGATAATATTATCTAATGGGTAATTAGAAACCAATTAAATTGGTTAAGGAAAAGTTAGAAATCAACTAAACTATTTTCCATGACACGAGTAGAAAAATCCATAATTAAAATAAAATAATAATAATAATAAATAAAAATTTAAATTAAAAATTAAAAATAAAATTATGAAAAAAAATCTTGATTAGAAATTTAAAACTCGTAAAATTATATGAGAAAAATCCTTATGGAGGAAAATTGATATATATATATACATATATATATATATATATATTCAAAGCTTATAAAATAAATTGAATTTTTAAAATCTGATTTAATATGAATTTAATAATAGTGTTTTAAGAATTTTAAAAATTATAAACTCAAAAAAATCTATAAAAAAATTACGGAATAAAAAACTTTGATTTTTAGGAATGAGAAAAATCTACAGAATGAATTGAAAATTTTCAAAACTAATTTTATGGTAATTTAATGGGAATATTTAAAGAATTTTGAAGTTTATTGATCAAGAAAATTCCACCGAAAATTTTATAGATAAAAAAGACTCGTATTTTGGTTCTAAGAAAAAAATTTTAAAAAATACATTGAAACTTATAAAATGAATCAAATACACCATATTATCAAAATATTAATTGTTAAAAGTGCAAAAGGTGGAATTCTAAAATCTATAATAAATTTAACCAAGAAAAATTTCGCGGGTATAATACTCGCGATATTATGAAAATTTTAAAATTAATTAACAAAATTGATAATTTGACACCTTGTGGTAAAAAATGCCAATACGTGTTTTTTCTTGCATGTTTCTAATTTTTCAAAGTGCATATCAGCATAAATACTGCATAGGTGTTGGCAAAAATATATAGCAATCTCCAGGTTTTACAAAAAAAATCTTAAAAAATTCTTAAAAATGAAAAATCTGACCTTGATATCATTTACAGTAATGATTCTCAAAATTTGACAAAAGAATATTTAAAAACTAACTTTTTTCTTTAATATTTGTCCTTTTTATCTGATTTTTCTCAAAATTTATCCTTTTTATTAGTGGTCATTCAACAAAATATTATCCTGATTGTCTAAATAATATCATCTAATGGGTAATTAGAAACCAACTAAATTGGTTAGGAAAATGTTAGAAATCAACTAAACTATTATTCATGAAAGTATTAGGAAAAATCCACAATTAAAATAAAATAAAAATGATAATAATAAATAAAAATTGAAATTAATAATTAATAATCATAAAAAAATTTTGAAAATGAAATAATGAAAAAAAGTCTTGATTAGAAATCAAAAGCTCATAAAATTATATGTGAAAAATCCTTATAGAGGAAAACTAATATATATTAAAAAATTCAAAGCTCATAAAATAAATTTAATTTTCAAAAGCTGATTTAGTATGAATTTAGTAATAATATTTTAAGAATTTCAAACATTATAAGCGCAAAATATTCAACCCTAAAAATTTACAGAATAAAAAACTCCGTATTTTAAATACAAAAAAAATCTATAAAATAGATTAATTTTAAAACTGATTTAATGGTAATTTAATGAAAATATTTAAAGAATTTTGAAGTTTAAAAACTTGAGAAAACTCTACTGAAAATTTTATAGATAAAGAAAGATTGTATTTTGGAACTAGGAAAAATTTTAAAAAATACATTGAATGTTATAAAATGAATTAAATAAACATATTATCAAAATATTAATTATTAATAATGAAAAGGGTGAAATTCTAAAATTCAAAATAAATTTAACCGAGGAAAATTACACAAGCATAGTACTCGTGATACTACAAGAAATTCAAAATTAATTAACAGAATTGATAATTTGACACCTCGTAGTAGAAAATGCCAATAAGTATTTTTTTCTTGAATATTTCTAATGTTTCAAAGTACATATCAACATAAATACTGCACAGGTGTTAGTAAAAATATATGACAATCATCTTTCAAAGTTTTACGAAAAAATCTCGAAAAATTCTCGAAAAATTCTTTAAAATGAAAAATTTGACCGCGATATCATTTACATGAATGATTTTCAAAATTTGTCAAAAGAATATTTAAAAACTAATTTTTCTCTTTAATATTCATTTTTTCTATCCGAGATTAACCCTCAAAGTGGCACTTTTCTATTACGTGCACATACGGCCATTTAGGGATTACTAAATTAGTCTTGAAAATGTGAGGTCCGCTTGGTGGAAGTCAACTTGGACAAAGGGACCTGGACATTAAGTTCTCAATTTTAAAAAATTATGACTACTAGAAAAGGGGCCTGAACAAAGTTAGGTGTCTATATTTATGAAACATATTAGCCTTAAAATTGTAAAAAGTTACAATTATGAGATCCTTATGGTTAAAAGCTATGTTTTTAAAACCATTCTTGGTCATCATATTGTCATGACAAGCATATATAAGCCTCTATTCATAGGATGTATGCAACTTATCTTATAAGTTAAAGTATAAAGATATGGTTCAGGATATCGTATGGGTGCTTGTTATAGTAACAAGTTCATAGAGCATGACTTATTATAAGAGTTCCATTTGGTATTTCACTCAAGTGTCTATAGAAATACTTTCATGTGTCAGTAGTGTCAGTGATCTTTATGCTTCTGACCAAGTCGTATAATATAAGGAGTGTCATGCTTTGATTCCATCATGAACAGGTCCACAGTAGATGGATGCTTATGGTAGGGTGGTTTTGGGTATGGCATGAATTATAATATAGGTGAATGAGTGATCCAAAAAGGATTCATCACCCTAAGTGATATAAGGGGATATGTCTCACATGTACCTAGTCTATGTTAACTCAAAGTCCTTGGCCACGGTAATATTAATTATAAAGTTAACACATTGCGGTTGCATAGTTTTATGAAATAGGCCAAGAGAAGACATTGAACCATGCTTTGACTAATTTGGGACATATGATGAAAGGATATTTATTACACTGAGATACTAAACATTGGAAGGCTTGTCAAAACTATATTGACACTCATTGCATGTTCAGTGGCCATGATGCATTGCTAGATGCTAATCTTGCTCTATAAATATAAAATACTCTTCATTAGGCTATTTTGTATTTATTGCCAATATGATTGGGGCTTAATGGGCCTTATACATAAGGGTGATTACTAGAAATTAAATTGAGATCAGGCTTATATGTTTAATTTGAATGAGTTCACATGGGCAAAGGGCAAAATTATAATTTTTTAAAAATTACAATTTTAAAACCTAGATATATTAACCACGATTATTGTCCCATATGCCATAAGGAAGGCTCAAAAGTTTGGCCAATAAGACTTAGAAAAGCCTAGTTTGTGTTTTGCCTAGAAACCCTAAAGGATATTGCTCAATCTTGGTGTTCTTGGGGAACATTTGTTTTCTTTATCTTGTTTTGATTATTGAATCAAGGTCTTTTAAGTGCAAAGGAAGGTTTATTAAAATCTAAGCTACTAGCATGGCTACCAGCAATAGAGTCTCTTCCTTATAGAAGGTTTTCACTTATGTGGATAACCATCAGAGGCTGGATAATTGGACAGCTTTATTTAAGACAATTGGGCTTGATGTATATGTTTTTGTGTCATGGAATTGCTAAAAGACTTCTTAAGATTGAGGTCTACTGAAATCTTGAGTCATTTTTTAAGTTTTATGATCTTAAAGATTAATAAAGATCTTTCCAAACGATCTTGTTTAATGAGTCTCGAATTTATCTTTATGATCTTGTTTAATCTGATTGCTTGCTGTCCCAAGGCTTCCTAGAAGTGGTATCAAAGCCTCTTTCCATTGATTTGATTAATCTTCTCTTTAAGTTGTTACCGATTAAAGACTTTATTGTTTTGATGCTATCTTGATCTGTTCTTGAATTTAAAAATTAAAAAAATTATTTTTTTATTTTTAAATTTCTAGCAAGTTATTTCATGTTTATAATTCAATTTTAATCATTTCAAATATGATTTTATTATTTAAATTGATATTGGAGTAATCAATTGACAATTTAGTGTTGACCAATGCTAGGTTGGCTCCATTTTTGGTGTTTTATATGGTTGATTTTTTGGGAAGTCATTGCTACGATTTTTTCCTTATTTTTCCACCTTGAAAGTGTCAAGAAAAATTCATAATACTTGCTAGAAAAATTAGGTTAAAGTTAGAGTTGAAAATGTTTCAATTCTAGACTAAAATGGGTGCATTATGTGTGCTTGAATCTTGTGGCATTCTTATCTTCTTTCTTGGATCTTGGTGTAGTAGCAATGGCAGCAAGGAGTTGCTCTAAATTTACTGTAGTTTTAGAGGTTTACTGGGAGCAAGGCAATAGTGTTTGATTTGGAGGAGGATGGCCAAAATAGCCATGCATGGGACAAAGTCCTAGTTGGACTAGGATTCCTCCAAAATTGCGCCACCAGTATCCTACTTAGAGTAGAACTCTCTTAATTTTTTTTTTGAGATTTAAAATATGATATGATCATATTAAATTAAAATTAAAAAAAAATGCTAAATTTAGCATGGTTAGCGTAATCGATCTCCTTGAGGTTGAATCCAATTTAAACTCTTACATATCATCAAATACCTAATTTTCTAATTTTATTCTTTTTCTTAAATTGTTTAAGATATAAATTGAATAATATAATAAGCATGGAAATAGTATTCAATTAATTTGATTAATTGAAAAATATATTTAATTTAAATGATTAATCTTATTTGGAAAAGGATTTATTCTAATATAATTGGAATAAATGTTAATCATGTAAGAAAATTGTTTTATTAATTAAATTAAATATGGATCAATTATTTAAGTATCAAAAATTGGTAACGTGAATTTAAAACACATGTTTATATATATATATATATTCATAATTGTTGTGGATGTATCGAATGATTATGGACTAGGCCTAATATAATTGTGGATGTATGGTTAATTGTTTATGGATGTTTAAATTTTTAAATAGGGTCTCCGAATCCTAACTTATTTCTATTTTACTCCTAGGCTGTAAAATTCTTTTCTCACCTAATTCCCCTCAGATGTGACTTCAAGTTTTTTTGTTACAAATATAATTAGATTACAAAAGTGTAAAATTAGGATTAGTTAGGAAAGATTTTGTAACTAAAAGATGGAGATTCAAGAGAAGGCACTATGAAGCCTGAGGGATCGCAAGAAGTTTTGGAAGACTTTATATGTAATCACCTAGGAATTGACAAGCAATTTTCTTTGATGGCTTAAGGAAATTGCATTAGTTAGTAGTCCATAATCATCCAAGTAATATGCATGATAGTAGATCTATTTTATGTGATATTACAAATGTTATGCATGCAAATATGATGGGACCTTAAATAAAAGAAAAAAATAAACAAAAGAAATCTCTCATTCAATATTGGCCATGTGCTTTGCATGATTAAAAATTTTTTCATTAGATTATAACAAGATACCTAAGTTTCGGTCATAGGGATTTGTTGGGCTATCCCTAAGGTCCCTTCAACTCGAATTGTTGGAGTCATAATTAATGGGTTTTAGTCAACTAATACCATACTATCTAAATGCTTACAAACTTAATCACATTGTGTTAGAAATTATGGTTAGATGAAATGCATCTGATGCATTTAGGCAAAAAGTTTCCATTTAACTGATTAAGGAGTCGCATAGAGATGCAATCGGCAAACTATATTGTTTACCCAGCTAGGCCTATTGCAATTTGTTAGGCTATCCTTAAGGTTGTAACATGTTAAAGGGACTCTGGCCAATTAAAAATACCTTGAAGAGATTTTTAAATAATAGTGAGGGCTATTATTTTGAAAAATTAGTGGGAAAATCAATTAAAATTTAATACCTTATCATTACTGGTTTAATACATAAATAACTTATTATACTTATTTTATACTAGGTTGTTGGTGATGGTAAATATAATAATTGTATTGCAAGGCATATTAGATGCCACAAGCCTACAGTGTTTGGGCTAATATGTAAAATTGAAAAGTGTTCTCAATAAAATGAAGGTAGTTGACCTTTACATGATTAAGTTAAATTACTCCACTGTTGATTCGACTACCTAGATGATAGATTTAGATTATGGATCACACTTATTTAATGACATAAGATTATTGAAAAATGGAAAAGAGTTGGGCTCTAATCAAGTGATTCTGAGAATAAGCAACGATTCTAAAGTTGAAACCACTGCCATCAAAACCTATACCTTTCGTTACCTACAAGTATGACTTTAGAACTAAAAGAATATCTTTATGTTCCTAGATTGTCTAAAAATATCATTTCAATTTCATACTTCACTGACAATGATGATTTTTAATTTAGAATGAAAGGCAAAGTTGCTCTATCATTCTAAATGATGTGATCTATGGATCGATCTCATCGAAGAATGGGTTATTTGTGTTAAATCATGAAATGTGAAGAAAGCTAAAAAAAATCCATCAAACACCTATATATGGCATTGTAAACTTGGGCATGTCAGGTACCCAATTACACAAACAAGGCTATCTTGATCCATTTGATTATGAATCATATGGGACATGTGAATGTTGTCCCTTTAGCAAGATGACTAAGACTCTATTCCTTGGTAAAAGTGAAAGGGTTTGTGTTTATTGGGCCTTGTACATTCAGATGTATTTGGACCAATGAATACAATGACTAGACATGGGTATTCCTACTTTATTACCTTTACTGATGATTACTCAAGGTATGGGTATTTATACTTAATTAAGTACAAGTCTAAAGCTTTTGAAAAGTTCAAAGAGTACAAGGCTAAAGTAGAGAAACAAACTGGTAAGAGTATTCTAGCTCTTAAATTCAATCGAATAAGAGAATACTTGAGTTAAGATTTTTTAAATCATTTGACTAAGAATGAGATTCTATTTTAATGGATTGTACCCAGAACTCCATAACATAATAGAGTATCTGAAAAGAGAAATTAAACTTTGTTAGACATGGTTCATTCGATGATGTCTAAGGCTGACCTGCGATTATCCTTTTGACAATATGCTTTAGAAAATGCTGCTTATCTTCTAAATAAGAATCCATCCAAATCTATTGATAAGACACCATATGAGATATGTGAAGGTAAAAAGCCAAATTTATCTTGCACAAAGATTTGGGGATGCATTACTTATATGAAGCATGCAGTGACTAATAAACTTTGACCAAGGTCAGTCAAATGTAAGTTTGTAGGGTATCTTAAAAAAATCGCTGGATACTATTTTTATAATCCTAAGAAGCAAAAGGTATTTATCTCAAAACATGGACATTTTCTAGAGAAAGAGTTTCTACTTGAAAGGCCAGTGAGAGTAAAATTAATCTTGAAGAAGTTCAAGAACTACAAACAAACATTTCTATAGAACCTAAGCTAAAGATTGAAGAATTGACTGCTTAACTTGAAATTCAAGAGACATTACTATTCCTTTGATTTGTAGGATCAGACAAGCCTTAGAGAGATACGGATTTCTTATGGATCAAGATAACTTGTCTTATGATTTTAAACCTACCAATTTCAAGGAAGCAATCTAAAATTGATTCTCATAAATGGCTTATCAACCAAGTATGGACTTTGGTTAATCCACCCGAAAGGATAATACCTATAAGGTGTAAGTGGGTCTTTAAGAGAAAAAATAACACAGATGGCAACATGCAAACATATAAGGCTAGATTGTTGGCAAAAGGTTATAATCAAGTAGAAGGCATTGATTATGAGGAAACCTTTTCACCAGTTGCCATGGTAAAATCCATTTGGATCATGCTTACTATAGCTACATATCATGATTATGAGATATGGCAAATGGATGTAAAAACTACATTCCTCAATAAGAATTCATAAGAGAAAGTGTACATGACATAACTTGATGGTTTTACATCTACATCAAATCCAAATTAGGTATCTAGACTAAGAAAGTCCATATATGGGCTAAAGCAAGCTTCGCGAATTTGGAATATCTGTTAAAGAACTTCACTTCATAAAAAATCTTAATGATCTATGTATCTATAAGAAGATGAACGGGCAAGCTATTATCTTCTTGGGGCTATATGTTGATCACATATTGCTCATAGGAAATGACATACCAATACGACAAGCCACTAAGGTTTAGTTGTTTAGACAATTCTCTATGAAGGATTTAGGAGACGCAGCATATATTCTGGGAATTAAGATATATAGAGATAGATCAAAAACATTGCTTAGCTTATCCCAATCCACTCATATAACGAGGTGTTAAAGAGGTTTAGCTAAAAAACTCTAAGAGAGGAAACCTGCTTATATTACATGGTGTATATTACTCGAAAGAGTTATTCCTAAGACATTAGATGGAAGGACACATATGGAGGAGCTAAACTCTTCGTTAAGGGTTATTCTTTTTAGATCTTCCAATATGATTGGGTTGATAGCAAATCATAAAGTAGTTTTATATTTGCCTTTAATAGTGCTATAGTTAGTTGGAAAGGTCCCAAACATGAAAAGACTATAGACTCAACAACTGAAGTCGGATACATCCCCACATGTGAGGCCACATTGGAGAAATGAACTTAATATGGTTTTATGCATTGTTACCTAATAATAATGGAGCCATAGTGTAAGCTAAGGAACCGAGGTCTTATTATAAATCCAAACATGTGTTATAGTGATATCACACTATTGAGATACTATACAGAGATATGATGTTAGTATAGAACAAGTACCCACCGAGGAAAACTTCACTGATCTTTTCACTAAAGTTTTGTCCTAGTAGAAACATGATCAACATATGGAGGGTATGGGACTTAGATATATGGGAGATTGGATTTAGTGCTAGTGGGAAATTGTTAGTGTAAGGCCTGTAAAGCCATCGTTATGGCTTATAAAGTATTATCATTTAGTGATTTCATGTAATCAAACATTATATTTAATTAATATTATAAAGGTATTTTTTTATCCATAAGGTGTAATCATATAATTGTTATAAATATCTTATGTAGATAAAGCCCATGAAACACATTGGCCTTGCAAGGGAATTGTAAAAAGTTACAATTATGAGATCCTTATGCATCAAAGCTGTGTTTCTAAATACATTCATGGTCATCGCACTGTCAAGACAGGGCACGGACAATGCACAAAGACTAGCTTATGTAAGCCTTCATACGTAAGATGCGTGTAACTAATCTTATAGGTTGAAGTGTAAAGATACTTAGAGACATCATAAAGTGCCTTGTTATGGTAACAAGTTCATTGAACATAACCCATTATAAGAATTCCATTTGGTATTTCACTTAAATGTCTATGAAAACACTCTTATATGTCAGTAATGCAAGTGATCCTTAGACTTATGAAACTAGGTCATCTTGTATAAGTAGTGTCATGCTTTAATTCCATCACGAACGGGTCCATAATAGATGGATGCTTATGGTAAGGTGGTTTTGGGTATGGCATGAATCATATGGTAGGCAAATAAGTGGTCTAGAGAGGATTTATCATCCTAAGTGATATGAAGGGACATATCTCACATGTACCTAGCCCATGTTAACTTAAAGTCCTTGGCTAAGACAATAATAATTATGGAGTTAACACATAGGGTTGCATACTAATATGGAATGAGCTAAGAGTAGAAACTAAACCAAGTTCTTACTAATTCTAGGATGTATGATGAAAAGATATTTATTATATTGAGATACTGAACACTAACGGGCTTGTCAAAACCATATTAACACCCTCTGCATGTTGGGTGGCCATGATGCATTGTTAGATACAAATATTGGTCTATAAAAATAAAATATTCTTGATTGAGCTATTTTATATTTATTGCCAAAATCATAGGGGCCTAATAGGTCACACACATAAAGCTGATTAGTAGAAATTAAATTGAGACTAGGCTTATATGTTTAATACAAGTAATGATTACTTAGGCCCAATTTGAATAAGTTCACATAGGCCAGGGGCAAAATTATAATTTCTTAAAAAATTAAATTTTAACCCTAGGCTATATAAGTTTATGATTGTCGTCCCATAAGAAATAGATTGCACTAAAAAATTTGGCCAAAAGGACCCAAAAGAGTTGGCGATCTCTTTCCCACAACCATATGGGATATTGCGTAATTTAGATTAGAGCAAAAAGAAAATTGATTTTTTTCTTTGTTTGATTATTGAATTAAGATCTTATTGTGCCAAGGGAAAAGTTATTGAAATCTAAGCTGCTAGTATGACTTCTGATAATTAAGTTTCATCTTTATTAAAGGTTTTTTGAGTAACCTATATGGATAATTGTAAGAGGTTTGACATTTGGGCAGCTTTGGTTTATGACAACTAGGCTCAATGTTTTCATGTAATTGGTTCATGGAATTGTTGAAAATCTTTTCAAGAATGAGGTATGTTTAAATCTTGAATAGATCTTTAGGTTTCTTGATCTTACATATTAGTTAAAATCTTACAGAATGATCTTGTTTAGGGAGTCTCAGATTAGTTTCTTTGTTTCATTTTTGCTGTTTTCTTTATGAATTAATTAGAAAAAATTTTGTAATATGATTACTTACTATCCCGAGACTTCTTACACATCGAATTTTGATGTCGTTCTAAGCATTATTGATCCAGTACCACTTTACCGTGAAAACAATAGAGCCATAGCACAAGCTAAAGAACCAAGGTCTCATCACAAATCCAAACATGTGTTACGATGATATCACATCATTAGAGATATTATTAAGAGACATGATGTTAGTATAAAATGAGTACCCATCGAGGAGAGCTTCGTTAATCCTTTCACTAAAGTTCTGTTCCAGCAGAAACATGATCATCATATGGAAGGCATGAGGCTTAGATATATGGGTGATTGGCATTAGTGCTAGTGGAAGATTGTTAGTTTAAGCCCTACAAGCCAATCGTTGCAGCTTGCAAGGCATTAGTATTTAGTGATTTCATGTAATCAAACATTATATTTAATTAATGTTACATAAGTATTTCTTTATCGATAAGATTTAGTTTTATATGTAATAAATATCTTATGTATATAAAGCTTATGAAACATATTGGCCTTGCAAGGGAATTGTAAAGAGTTACAATTATGAGATCTTTATGCATCAAAGCCGTGTTTCTAAAGCCATTCCTGGTCATTGTATTGTCAAGACAAGGCATTGACAATTCTCAAAGATTGGCATATGTAAACCTCCATGCATATGATAAATACAACTTATCTTAGAAATTAAAATATAAAGATACTTTGGGACATCATTTGGATGCTTGTTATGGCAAACAGTTCACTAAACATGACCTACTATGAGATCTATTTGGTATTTCACTCAAGTATCCATGGAAATACTTTTATGCATCAGTAGTATAAGTGATCCTCAGACTTGTGACATATGAAGAGTGTCATGCTTTGATTCTATCAGGAACAGGTTCACAATAGATGGATGCTTATTGTAGGGTGGTTTTAGGTATGGTATGAATCATATGGTAAGTGAATTAGTGGTCCAATGAGGATTCATCACTTCAAGTGATATGAGGGGCATGTCTCATATGTACCTAGCGCGTGTTAACTCAAAGTCCTTGGCTAAGGTAATATTGATTATAGAGTTAACACATAGGGGTTACATACTTATATGGAATGGGCTACAAGTAGACACTGAACCATGCTCTTGCTAATTTTAGGATATATAATGAAAGGATATTTATTACACTAACATAATGAACACTAAAGGGCTTGTCAAAACCATATTGATACTCTTCGCATGTTGAGTGGCCATGATGTATTGCTCGATGCCTATCTTGGTCTATAAATATAGAATATTCTTGATTGGGCTATTTTATATTTATTGCTAATGAAACATATTGGCCTTGCAAGGGAATTGTAAAGAGTTACAATTATGAGATCTTTATGCATCAAAGCCGTGTTTCTAAAGCCATTCCTGGTCATTGTATTGTCAAGACAAGGCATTGACAATTCTCAAAGATTGGCATATGTAAACCTCCATGCATATGATAAATACAACTTATCTTAGAAATTAAAATATAAAGATACTTTGGGACATCATTTGGATGCTTGTTATGGCAAACAGTTCACTAAACATGACCTACTATGAGATCTATTTGGTATTTCACTCAAGTATCCATGGAAATACTTTTATGCATCAGTAGTATAAGTGATCCTCAGACTTGTGACATATGAAGAGTGTCATGCTTTGATTCTATCAGGAACAGGTTCACAATAGATGGATGCTTATTGTAGGGTGGTTTTAGGTATGGTATGAATAATATGGTAGGTGAATGAGTGGTCCAGGGAGAATTCATCGCCTCAAGTGATATAAGGGGCATGTCTCATATGTACCTAGCGCGTGTTAACTCAAAGTCCTTGGCCAAGGTAATATTGATTATAGAGTTAACACATAGGGGTTACATACTTATATGGAATGGGCTAAAAGTAGACACTGAACCATGCTCTTGCTAATTTCAGGATGTATAATGAAAGTATATTTATTACACTAACATAATGAACACTAAAAGGCTTGTCAAAACCATATTGACACTCTTCGCATGTTGAGTGGCCATGATGTATTGCTAGATGCCTATCTTGGTCTATAAATATAGAATATTCTTGATTGGGCTATTTTATATTTATTGCTAATATGATGGGGGCCTAATGGGTCACACACATAAAGTTGATTAGTAGAAATAAAATTGAGATTGGACTTATATGTCTAATACAAGTAACGTGTACTTCAACCCAATTTAAATGAGTTCACATAGGCTAAAGGCAAAATTGTAATTTTTCAAAATTGAAATTTTAAATCCTAAATATATTAACTAATAATTGCTTTCCTATATGCCATAAGGAAGGCTCAAACTTGGTTTGCATTTTACCTAGAAACCTTAAGGGACATTGCACAATCTCAGAGTTCCTAGAGAAAATTTGTTTTCTTCATCTCATTTTGATTATTGAATCAAGGTCCTCTAAGTGTGAGGAAGGTTTATTAAAACTTAAGTTTCTAGCATGGTCCTAGAAACAAAGTCTCTTCCTTATTAAAGGTGTTTCAAATCACCTGTATGGATAACTGTTAGAGGTTGGACAATTAGACAACTTTGGTTTACGACAATTGAGATCAGTGTACATGTTCTTAGGTCATGGAATTACTAAAAGACTTCTCAGGATTAAGGTATGTTTAGATCTTGATTTGTTCTTTAGGTTTCTTGATTTTAAAGATTAATCAAGATTTTGTAAGATGATCCTATTTAGGGAGTCTTAGATTTATCTTTATGATTTCTTTTTGTTGCTATCTCTGTGGATTATTTTGTAAATTTTTATAATCTGATTACTTGCTGTCCTGAGACTTCCTATATTGATATCTCTAAGTTGAGAACAATGTTATATAACATTGATATAATACAAAAATGTAAAATGTATGACATTTATATATATAAGATAAACACCTACTATTTAAAAATCCCTAAACATAGGAACTATACACTCTATACATAGTTATACACAATGTAAAGCATTAAGTATACAGTAGAACACTAGGCAGGACAAAATATAATAGATTTAATGCTTTAATATAAGCCTAATATCTCGAACCTTCAAGACCATCCTCTATTTTAGGGTTTCATTAACTCATTTAAGTTAACAATGATCCAACAATATGGTTCTGCAAAGTATAGAAGATATTAGTGTTAATAGTCATGTCTTATGTGTTATTTCACAAAATAAATGCTTTAAGATTATGCAATAAGGTAAGAAATTTGTTGTTATGTGGAATGCAACATGTTTGAAATAAGAAATGCATATTAAATCCTTAAACATATATAAGAAATGATTTAATAATACTAGCCTAACTATATGCGCATATAGAATAATAATATGTACATATAGCATACATAAAACATGGCTATAGGTACATATTATTGGGCTATATGTGCATGTAGCTTACCTCTGTTTACATATAGCTATGTTTTATGTACATTATTCCAAGCAATACATATTTCGACTTATACTAACATATATAGCACAAACCATAATGATTTAAGCTCTTACATGTTAACTATTATAGACAATTTTTGTAGGTTTTCATGCAAGCACTTGAAGGCATTACCAAAGCCATTTGCTTGGGTAGGATCCAATATCATCCCGAGCTAACGTAAATCGATGAGCTGAAAGTAAGTAAAACATGCAATATTTATCAAGTGTATCGATGCAATTCTTTAGGGTATTAATACATTGGCTCTAACATTCCAAATATTCAAATTTTAGGACAAGGTATCGATACATTTCATCAATATTTTGATACAAAGCCTCGATAATTGCTGAAATTGATTTTTGAACTAAAATATATTGATACATAGCCTGAAGTATCGACACACTAACAAATGTATTGATACACTAAGCTGAAATTTATCAATACATCTACAAATGTATTGATACATCCAAGCATTTTTAATTAATTGGTGCATTTTGCTTAAAATTTCCCATTGATATTTTCTACGATTTTTTCCATAATTTTAGCTCTAAAAATCATTTAAGTTAAGGCTAAGCCCTTAGGAAATAAATTTTACATGAAATTTGGTCAATATGTCAATTTAATTTATTTATTTCAACCATCTTTGATTTAATTGTATTTGGGATAATTTATCATTTAAAATTTCAAAATGTCCACTTAGCAAAAGATGATAGAAATTGGTGGCAAAAATTAAGAAAAGGTTAAGGCATTTCTACCCACCAAAAATAACATTTTTGAAATTAAATTAAACTTGGTAGTGACTAACCAATCGGAGGCTAACAATTAAAGAGGTTTTAGGCAATAATTTTTTAAAACATACCTTGGAATCATCACTACCATGATGGCTTACCAAATGAAAGGTAAAAATTGCTCTAATTTTGGCTTCACAACTAGCTATCTCACCTCTTATAAAGGCCAATTTTTTTATTTAACCATGACATGTACAGCATACAGCATAAGGGAATTTGAAAAGAAAAAAGCACTTAAAGTGCATAAAAAGTAGGGTGTTAGACACTAGCAAGCAAAAAAGAAAAGCTCACAGCATTTTAGAATTAAAAAATGAAGAAGCCATAATAAAAAAGAAAAAAATTGAGAACATGTGGCATTTTGAAAAAAAAAAAAAGGTGGCAATAAAGAAAAAAGGCCACGACATTTTAGCCAAAAAAGAAGACAAAGCTACGGGGGAGCTAAAGAGAACTTGCCAGAAGTTATATTTCCTTTTTTTGCTTTTGATGTTGATTGTAACTTTTGATGTAATCGAACCTTGATAAATCAAGAGTTTTACGCTTGGATTCATGGCTGAAAAAGGCTAAATATATTTTGTTTTGAGCCTCAAAAAAATGGTTTTTAACCTACTTGATCTAATGCCTTGATGTGACCCTTATGGTTATTGTTATTGAATGGCATGGCTAATAGATTGTTCATTTGTCTCACTTGTCTAAGGATTTAGAATGGGCCTATGAACCTATTACCATGGACCTTTAGGACTAGATATTCACATGTTCAAAGCTCAAATTGAGTCCAAGAATAACCCAAATTGAAAAATTATTTTTAAGCCCTAAATGATTTTTTTATTTTTTTTAATATTTTCCCTCACATATTCACATGAGCTTTATTTGACTTGTTTTGAGTCCAAATGAGGGAGTTAGGATTTTTTAAACATGTGCTAGTTGGAACCCCTATGGCCAGCAATTATTGCCCAATATGAACCATTTTTGACCTCTAAAATGGTTTTGATGATTTTTTTAAATATTGTTTCCTTAAACAACATCAAATTTCTTTTTCAATGACGTATCATTTATGACTTTCCAAGTCCGAACAAGTCTAGGGCGATTTTATAAGGTATGCTGCACCTATTGCCCTTCACCTGCTGCTAATTCTAAACTAAGTTCAACTTTAAAAATTATTTTCTCCTAGGAAGTGATTTTTTTTGCAAAATTTTGACAATTTTTAGATTAAACTCATCAAGTTACCTTTCCAATGATACCTTATTTACCCAGTTTAGGGTTCAAATGAGCCCAACATAAAACCCAAAAGTTTAATATCACAATGCTATCCCTTGTTTAAGCATTTAGTTAAATTAGAGATCATCCATGTTCGCTATTTTGAGGCATGCAAATGCTTTAGAATGAGTCCAAGTAGTGCCACAATAGGACCATCAATTATGCATAAGTCTTACTAGGCTCCAATCAAGTCTTAATCATTTTTTTAAAAAAATTGAGCCATTTATAAATTCTTCAATTGTAAACCAAAGTCTACCATTTTTATCAAAAATACCAAAGTAACTCATTTTTCAAAAATTACCAAACTTTTCATAATCGAGGTTTCTTTAACCTTATTTTTCAAAATCTCCCGAAAAATAAGATTTTATCTTTCTTGGATTTCCCATATTTTTCAACCAAATCTCAATTTTCCATAGCTGAATCACCCTTTGTGTTCGAAGTTCATCTTCAAGTAGTAAATCAGTTATTTCTAGATAACCGTCGATAACCAGTAGATACATTCCTGACTGACCCTCCTTTCTATGCTTTGTTTCTCTATTTTTATGCAATATTTTTTATGATTTTCTATATTTACTAACACATTTTCTTTGTTGATGATGATGCATTCATGAATTCAAATTAAATTTTTTCAAAAATTAGCAAGGCGATGCTTTGAGTTTGGGACTCTATGGTGCCTAACACGAAGTATCTTTTTCAAAATCAAACCAGAATTTAAGAGTTTCTTATGTTTTGCCTCATTCTTAGAGAATACGGTGAAATTTGGATTTATAACAAAATCCTCCAAAATACTTTATTTGCATTATAAGGGATTTTACAAAAATAATGACATTTAAAATAAAAAATATTGAGATTGAGAGAATATATGGCTAAATGGTATAGATTAACATGTGACAGACTCGTGGACCCATTTACCAAACTTTGGTTTACATAGACCTTAAAATTAAACCTTTGAGTTTTGTAATTCAAAGTATCGGTTTTAATAGGTTTCCGAATGCACCTAACCCAAATGATCGATGGTGACTCTAAGTTTTTAGCCGCTTCATGGTAGCCATTAAAGACTAGTCAGATAAGTGATTCTTCAAACGATCTTCCCCAACCTTGATATGAGAAACACTTCTTTCTCACTCTATCATGCCAAATCCATCAAATTTTTTTAAGTCCTGTATCCTCATCATCAACGACAAGGATGTTGCGACAACCATCCTTAAAATGACCAATGAAGCGAAGGTTTTATGGTAACAAATGCTTTAAGAAAATAGGCCTACTTATATATCCATATAGCGTAATTAGATATACATATAGTACAACTGTATGTATATTCAACAAAACTATATCTACATTTTTATATCTTTTAGAAAATCTACCATAAACCAAAAGATATACACTCTTTCCTTCAAATGAAAAAGTTAGAAACAAATATAATGAATTATAAAAATTGTAAAAATAGTCAATATATAACTTTTACTAATCTTATTATATATAAACCTCAAAACCTTAACCATAACTCTTCCTTTTATCACTTTCCATATAAGATTAAAATTTAACAAAATTGATAGTAAATGCTTCAAGAAAAAAGTCAAATTATATGTACATATAGCATAACTATATCTACATTACTTGCTATCCTCTTGACCTTGATGGTTAAGTGTTCAATCACTTTAACTTCAACAAAGTTCGAGAGCCATTAAGGAAAATAAACTATAATATTTAGCAAAACTACATATACAATTTAATATAGGTGAAAAATTCTATGGAATGTATGCCAAAACATAAATATTTTGTGGGTGCAATATTTACAGTGTCATTATGGAAGTTAAGATCAAGGATGATGATAAAAACAAGTGTTGGATGCTTGATTGTATCCATACAGATTTTGATGACCAACGACGTCGTGAGTAATGAAGTCTCTCACAGCAAATGGCCGGTCATCAAGCAGATGGGTAGGTAGTTCTTAGGAACCCAAAGCATCTTCTTTTACCAAATAATAAGGAAGTGGATGTCACCGATCAACTACCTCTTTTTTAGACTTCAAAAATTTTTTAGATAAATGTGGACTGCTGGATGTTGGTTTTGCTGTTTATCATTTTACTTGGTTTTAGAAACATTAGGGTTCTTTCAATGTGAATGAGAGGTTACATCGAGTCTTAGTTAATGTTAGTTGGAGTCATTGCTATGAACAAGCTTTAATATTTCTGCTATAAGTAATGACCATAACCTTATCTTGTTAAACATTGAAGTTTTGGATAGTATGAAACGCTTATTTTTCCCTCATGATTCACAATGGGATAAAGATGAAGAGTGTGCTAAAGTTGTCAAACAAGCTTGGTAATGTGCCTGGTTCAGACTTGTTTAAAGTATAGAAAAAAATGAAAAATTACCGAGTTAAGCTGCTAAAATGGAGAAGCTAGCTAGGTAGATACTATTACCATTTCTTGATCTAAAGACTACTAAAGTAAGCCTTCCTTACTAAGGGAAAAGAATATACTCTATTTTTGTAATCACCAAAATTGTACGAGGAACCTTTTTATTTCAAGCGTACGACTGTTATATGTTATGGTTTTTTTCCATTAATTCTTTTAGTACGAAATAAGCAAAAGAAAGAGACTAGTAAATAAGTAAGACAAATAAGTAGGAATTGAGATTGATAAGAAGCAAGCAATTGATTGACTATGCATTAAAGACTAAGGTAGTATTCTTCTAGAGAAGGAAAAGAAAAGCCAAGCAAGTAAAGTAATTAAGGCTAATTCCCAGCTACCTGACGAGCAGTGGATATGGGCAAAAGACTAGTAACAGTAACTTTCACACTGGGATTCTCACTGAAGAAAGATTTTTCTTGTTTTTCTACCTTTACTTATTAAGCCCTGACTGTGATCAATTTCCATTAACATCGAATATGGTGACAGCAATAGTTACATGAACAGCGGATCCTTCAAACATAGAAGACGATTCGTATCATTCCACTAGTTATTTTTTAACTAGTGCATTTTGCTAGCTTTCTTTCTTTTTTAATCAATCAAATGCCTATCTTTCAAGATAGATACTATTACCATTTCTCAACCTAAAGACTGTTAATGAGAGCCTTCCTCATCATGTGAAAAGATCTTTCTTTATGCTCGAAATCGTCTAGTATGGACTTTGATTTTTTAATTGATAGGATCATCCTTAGAAGGCCAAAGATCAAACGCTTCATAGCAAAGAACGTATTTATCCATAACCCAAATAGTTAACTTTCTAATAGGTAGAGTAGATTCTATACTGTTGATTAATAAAAAAACTTTCTTCCCTTTAGTGATGCGGAACTCCAAGGTTAAAGAACCTAAAACCCCACACGCTTTGACAAGAACATGAACAAGAAGAAATTCCCAACCCTAATAAACCCCCAATCAATTATATGAGTGGAAACGCGTATGATAAGGTTGATTTGAAAACAAAAATAGAATTCCCCACAAGTAATTATCTTGATAAGAATTATATTCTTAATGCAATAGAAGAAGACAAGCAATCTTCCCTAAGATGAGTAAAAACGTAATATTTTTCATTTAACAAAATCTACCATACAATGTTTATTATGAGGTATTTATACCTCTTGAAAAGAAAAAAGAACAAAAAACCGTAGAGATATAAAAGGCCTTTAAACATGGGCCTTCCACCAAAATAACAAAGCCCAAACTAACATCTCTAAAATACAGCCTATTAAGCCTAAAGGTTTAAATTGAATAAGCTGAAAGCTAATAAAAGCCCATCTCACCAAAACAAGCCCAAAATGTATTAAAAAGAAGCCTACATGCAAAATACAAGTAGTGGGTTGCCAAAGCTATTCTTCTAACTTAAAATAATTAATTAAACAAGAATTAGAGTCTTTTTGCAAGTTCAGCCCTATTTGATTAGATATGATGCCATTGGTCCTCATTGTCTCTTGAGATTCCATGCCATCTACAATTTTGCCCATGTAGGATTGAAGTGCTTCTTCGAACTTCTTAACTCTTGATCTTGTTACCAGTCCATTCGGCATTGCTAGCTCATTTTTGGTTCCATTCCTCTTGCAATGTACCACGGTTGTGCTCACATCAACTGCTAACTCTTTCCAATATAATAAAGCGATACCTTACCATAATAAAAATATGAATGCTATCCCAACAGTAATGAAAGCATTTCAAAACAGTGTTACACATCTCTTTTTAGTTAAAACTCCTGTTTATTTTCCTTAAACTATTTAAATTGATTGAAGGCTTTTAACAATACGTTCTTTCATAGAAGAATAGGGTATTTTTTTTTACTTTAGAAGATTTATTGCTAGGAATTTCCCTTCTAGTTACCTAATAACGTATTATCTGATCTGACAATAGGTTCTAACTATAAAGTCAATAGAGCTTATGTTCTAAAAAGAAATCAGTAAAGAACACTTCACATCATAAAAAGAAAGAAATCTCGTATTCATTTATTTCATTTTCATCATTCTCTTTTATTCATATGAAGTAGGGTATGATTCTATTTTATCCATAAGTAAACTAAGCAAGTTCAAACATGAGTCAAGCAAAATGAGGAAGAACTTGAAATAGATTCCTACAAAATTGAGACTGCATATGCTTAGCTTAGGATAGAAAATCCTAGTAAGAAGAAAGAATCACACGTGCTGGAATAGCAAGCTTTCTTTCACTAGGTTTATCATTTACTGCAATGGCATTAGATTGTAAGGAAAAGAACTTATAAATCTAAGACTATAACTGTGGCTAGAAAAAAAGAGAATGACAACTTCCTCTCTTATTCAATTTCATAGTTTCATCCCTATTTGCAGCAACTAACAAATTAGCTGGAACCTTATAACAAAAATGACAGACTATACATCAAGATCTCTTTTTACTTAAAATTTCAGCCAGATAGCACATACTAGAAAACCTCTGACCTAATCAACTGCTTTATAGCTTATCATAGTTATACCAGAGAAGAAAAACTCTAATTGAAAAAGAAGGCAGAAAGATCGGAAGGCATTGTAGGTGATAGAGAAATAATAGAACTTGGAGCAAGAAAGACTAGCACTTTAGATCCTCTAACCATGAAAAAAAATAAGAACATAAGGCGTTTAAGCTACATCAGGATTTTACTCAGAATGTTTGAAGAAAACGGATAGGCATCAACCATTAGTCAGTGAGCAACAAATAGAAAGAAAAATAAATCAAACTAACTTGCAAAGTCTCTAATCAGCACAACTCTTTGCCATGTTGCTCATCTAGATGTTTAGAACCAAAAGGCACTATTCAATAGAAGACTGAAAATACTAAGTCAAACTTCTTCAACAAATACATCTTTTCTCTCCATTTTAATCAAGAGACGAGCAAAAAAGGTAATAGTATCATCCATGGTGAGTGTTGTCTTATATAATAAAGAGTTGTAAGAGTGATCCTTCCCTCTAATCATAAGAAAAGAAAGGGTTTCAGGTTTTAGAAGCAAGGCTATAAGTTCAACACTCGAGGTTTAAGTGAAAATTCTTAATTTTCTTAACCTTTAGAGGGGTTTTCGTTAATCACTTGTAAGATTGCATTTTAAGTTAAACATAAATGGCAGACTCGTAAAAAGGCTAGGATGTCGCTACTGGAAAAGAGCGTTCATTGGACCAAGAGTAAGCATCCAAAATACAAGCACGAGAGGATAGGCTATGGCTACTAAATCGAGAAATTCATCAAAAAAATAATAAGGACCTTCTTTGCCCAGTGTAGGCTTGCTTTGCATAGGCTACACAAGCTTAGGAATGATTATTGACTAAAGAATCCTTATCAAAAGCACTAGGGAGGGCTCTGAACCTTTTTTGAGAGGAGGATTATGAGAATAATAAAGCTTAGTTGTCCTTTAACTAGTGCTTATCGAAGGAATTATTTCTAAGCCGACAAAGACACTCTTTCGCCTACCTTTATCACTTAGTTTTAGAGGTTTGTTAGACATCTATCTTACTTGTAACTATTTTACATATGTTATCATATTATTGAAATTAACTGAAACCAAAGTAGCCAATGACACTCTTTATTGTGTACTCTGAGAAACTCCTAGCTAGAAGTAACCTAAAGTCCGCTAAAAGACTAGGGCTATGGTAATAAAATTGGTGTCGGCTACCATTGACTATTTTATTGACTTTATTGATGGAATATCGCTCACCGCATAGCTAATAAACTTTTTTCTCCATTCACCCCTTCTTGGGATTCAATCTGGTATTATCGGTCATTGAAGGAAAACTATCAATATAAGTATAAGAAACAACAAATTCAACTTAAGAAATTACTCATTTTGTTTACAAGTAGTGAAAAAAGAAAGCATTACCAACAGCAAATGCCATTCACCTGTAATTAATCGTAAAAACAATATGAAGTAAAGACGTCAAGTCAGAGGTAACGATTAAATGCTAAACTGCTTTTCAACTCTTCGATTCTCCTTAAGGCCATTATTCTAAATAGAAACACACATGTTATGCATCCAAGAACATCAGCATACATTAAAGTGAAAAGTAGCCATTTAAAGCTTGACACAAAAGCGATGAAAAAATGCATTAAATTTGACTAAAGTAGGAACAGCTCCTTTAGGTCTTCTCTTGTGTAAAGAGTCTAGTGCATTGCTTAAAGGAGAGACTAGGGAAAGGTCCTCTTAGCCCCACTCCATTTCATCGTTAACTGAACACAACCCTAAGACTATTCTTGTGGGCTTGCTTAGCCTTTGTTTGCAAATATTAATTAAAAATTATTTAATTATTAATTTAAATAATTTATTAATTATATATTTTTTATATATTACCTAAAAAAAGTTAATCAATATCACTAAACATTCAATAAGGTTATATTTAATAAAAAATATAATTAATAAATTAATTTTTTGAATTAAATAAAACTGGTGTATTTAATATAAAATTTTTAAAATTAATAATTAAATAATTTTTAAACAAATTAAATAAACTTGTTACTTTAATCAATATGACTAGACATTTATTAATATTTTTCGTTAGTATTATGTCACGGCCACTTAAAAGCTCCCTAACATGTCTTGTTTGCCTCAAAAATCTTAGCACCTACGAGGTATGATTTCTTGTGGAAGCCATATTCGACGGCTTCCAGCGTCAAATTTTGGGAGAGGCTGTTCTGCTTGAGAGTGTTCTTTATTTTATATTTAACTGATCTAATCAATAGAAATTGAATTCAATTTGATTTCAATTGGATTATTGAAAGAAGATTTTTAAAAGTTTAAATTATAGATTGGTTTGACTAAAATAGTTGAATATATATTACTTAAAATATATATAATATGATATTTTTAATCTTTATTAGATATTTTAAATTTTAAATTATTGAGATGCATTCGTTATTTATATTTGATATTTTAATATTTTTAATAATTATACTTATTT
>JBBYHL010007892.1:34050-46423 GCA_038381835.1 Adansonia madagascariensis
AATATTAAACGAACTGACCATTTGAACACCCCTAGCTATCCTCACCTCAATTACGTCTTTGTCACCACTGCAATTAATTTCTCCCATCTGTGACCACTTATCCATTTCTCCTTCACTAGTATAATTTAACCAAATGTTACGTGAAAAAAATATTTATACTATATATAAAATTTTTAAGTGAACTTGGTATAATTAAATTAAATTAAATGATATAAATTCAATTGAAAATTAAAGAAAAATTATTATAAAAATTTTTATAACAACAATATACATGTCTATTCACTTAAAAAAAACTCACTTTTTTTTAAAAGAAAATGCTTTACTCACATTTTTTCATCTACCTACATAGTTATTATACCATAATCTAATTAAAATAATAAACTTGATATAAACATAAATTCTCATGCTCTACTGTCAAACCTAACAAAAATAATGTTACGAGCTTTTTATATTACCCAAGTTCTTACTTTAAAAAAATAAATTTATATCCGTAAGTATATTCGATAAATATTTTAAAATAAATATAAAATATAATTTTAAATATATAAAAAAATTAAAAATTTTCGTATTGTCACTGACTATTAAATCCCATAGTTGACCATGGAAAATTTTGGTTTTTGATAAGTGACATTGCCAAGCTAATGCAAAAAACAGAATCTCCCAAGTTCGTAAACTTTGTATAAATTAGAAAAGTCAATGTAGGTGAAAGGGACAGATCCTAATTTAGAACCTACACCATTCAATCCCGATGATGTATTTTCCTTAAAGCCCAAAAGGCTGCTTGACACGTCGGAAGTGATATATTATCCTTATCTCAAAGAAAACTGATCCAAATAAATTTAACAATATCTAAATATATAATTTTATATGTTATAATTATATTTAAAATATTTTAATAAATAAAGTTTAATATATTAATAATATGTATTGAATAATTTGAAATATATTTATATATTTATATTATATTAAATTTATATTATATTATAATTATATTTATATCATATTTAAAATTAATAAATCAATTTCAAAAGCATTTAGGCACTAACTTTATAAGCAGTACAATGGAAGCACAACCAAAAAAAAAAAAGGTGGTGGGCATATGTACAATGTACACAAAATTTTGTGCGCATGGTTCGGTAACACTCAGCAAGGCTCCTTCGTTATTGTTACCCAAAAAAAATAGTCGCCACTTTTCGGGCTTGCGTTTGCAGTTGCGTATCAAATAGTGCTCGTGCATGCACATCTGTCACGAAAAGAAATAAAGTAATCAATTAGTATAGATAAATGTATTATTTTTATTTTAATATTAATATATATTAATAATTATATGTTTAGTATATTGGTTCAGTTTATTAATATTTTATGTATATTTAAAATATATTTTTATATTTTTTAATAAAATATTTATTATATAAATATGCAAATATATTCTCATCATGTATATGTGTATAGTTGCAATTATAAATGTTAAAATTATAAATATTTAATATTTAAAAATTTAAAATATTAAATAAATAAATAAATAAATATTTAAATAAATATAATAAATTATTGTTAATTAAGTTTAATAATTTAATTTAATGAACATATTTTATTTTTAAATATAATCATGCAAAAAATGAAAATGAGCAAAGTAGAAAATATTAAAAATTAATTTAAAACTTCAAATAAGTGAATTTAAAAAAAAATAAAAATCAAGATCTTTTCCGTACTATCAATTTTGATTGATATTAATTAGTACACGCCAGCATAGATAGATGCTGTTACTGTTTCATTTTATTTTAAATAGAGATAATAGATATTAGTACGGTATAAATGCGTTAAAAAATTTATTTTTAATTTTAAAATTATAAAATTTAATCTAATTAATTAATATAATTATTTTTAAAAAATAATACATAATAATTTTGATATTCGAATTTATGAGTATCAATGTTCATATATTAGTTTTAATCGAATAATGGAATCAATTTACTTTAGTTGATTGATTGATCATCCATTACTTTAATTAAAAGTTATCCCCATTCATAGAATTGCTGAATTTGAAATTTATAGAGCATGCTTTTAGGACATCTAAGGCGAGTCTTAAATGATTATTTTGGGGTTAGATTAGCGAAACAATTATTAGAGTTAAAGTTACTTTTGTTTACTAACTTAGAAGTTTAAGATTTAAGGTTAAAGGTATCATTTAATTAACTCAAAATCATGGTAATTATTTTCATAATAATATTTTTATTTTTATCTTATTAAAAAATATTTATGTATTTATATAATGTTTATATTTTTTTTATAATAATATTGAAGATATTATATATTTTTACAAATTTTGATAGTTTATTTTTTGTAGACTTTGACAAATTCGTATATTGGTACCTTGTTCTAGTTTTTTTTTGTGTTATTTCGTATTTTAATTATTTTCATGTTATGTTAACATCATATAATCATTTTGCATATAAAATTATCAAGTTTAATTATCACTATTCAAATAATTTTTAATTTTATGTTATGTGTTGTCACATTCATGTTTGTGTTTTTTATGTTATAATTGTATTCAAGATATTAGATATTTACGTAAGTTCGATACGTTAATAATTTATTTTAAGTAGATTTTAGCATGTTTATATATCTATATCGTGTTAATGCTATTTTTCATATTGTGTCATGTTTCAAGTAAAAAAATTTCTCACCTTATATTCATACTATATGATCATATTATATCTAAAATTACCAGGATCATTTGATATTTAAATAGCTCTCAATTTTATGTCCCGTGTTGTATGAAGATGGAGAGGTGTTGTTTGCCTCTATTACATTCGGCAATTTTAGACATCTATACTCTACTAGAAAAATTGTCCCAAGTAAAGATATTTCGTTAATTTTGTCAAATACTTCAATTTAAATCGTAAGTTCATTTACTTAAAAATTATATTATTACATTAACTATATATTAATATACATATTATTTTCAAAACTTATCCAAAAAATGAAATTAAAACTATAAATATGTATATCTATTGCGTAGCAAGGGCATGTTTTTAGTTGAATTAAGTTTTGTCGGTTTTTGAGATAGAATTTGGAAATTTTTTGGTTTTTGATTAATTACGTTCAAAAATTAATTAATCGAATTAATTAATATATTAATCCATTTCATTTTATATGGTTTATTTTTAAATATTCAAGTCTAAAAATATTAAAGAGTAAACCAAAAAACTTAACACGGCCTTCCCCCTTTTTAAAAAAAAAAAATCTAAAATGGAAGATATTATTGATTATGTTTATTATGAAACATATATACATATACACCCTATTATAAAAAAAGTGACTAAGCTAGTATTATGTGTTAATCGGATATTAACTCAATCAAAAAATTTTATCATATTAACATAATAATTTTAAAGATATTTAAATGCTTTTATATTAAAAAAACTCAAATTTAAAAGAAAAATAACTCACTTCTTAAAAAACTACCGATTTCTTAATAAACTACTCATTCAAACTTAAAATATTTTTTTTCTTTTTTAAAATACTTTTACATATTTTTTCATCTATTCACGTGAAAAATTAGCCACTAATTTCACTTCTAAAAATAACTATATTTTTTACATATTAATTTAATAAACTTTTTTTAAAAACATTTTGCTAAAAAAATTTATTTTTTCCCCCACATAATAGGTATGCCAAATTCTTATACTAATTATACTATCTTTGACTAAGTCAGTATTACGAGTCAAGTGACAATAATTTAATTAAAAATTACATAAAAACCAAAATAATAAAATAAAATTATAGATATTTACTTTTTAAATATCCACTAAAAATTACTTACTATTTTTAATATTTTTATTCAAATAAATTAACTACCCCTAAAAATCTCTCACTTTTTTTTAAATTATTATTTCTTTTAGTATATAATAATTTATTAATAATATAAATTCTTCACCCACATAGTGGCTGTCATAAATGTTAAATGTCTAGTGTTTAATGTTTGGGTTTTGGATGATATTTTAAGTTTAATATTGTTAGATTTTTTAACTTGATATGTTCATATTTGAATATTTTGTTGGATGGTTTTATTTAGTCTATTTGAATTATGAAAAGTTATAACTTGAATAAAGAATTTTATTTGGTTAACATAAACTTTAATTGAATTAAAGTTGATCAATTAAATTTAATCGGTTAAATTTTAGAAATGAAAAATTTTAATTTTAAAATAAAAATAAAATTATATAATTTGATTAATTAAATTTTAATCAATTTAATTAAAAATTAACCAAATCAATCGAATGAATATTCTACCAACTATTTGTCTAGACTCTAGATCAAGGCTGGATATGAATGGCAATAGAGTAGAGAGGATGTTAGAATTGCCTTTTCTACTTTCGCATTAACACTTAAATAGATATTGAAAACATTCGCTCCTATAAATATTAGTTATATTTATATCCACTCATCTTATTTTTTATTAATTATTTTTAATTTATTATTCTTAAAAGATTATAATTTATTCATGAACATAATTTTTAGTATATATAAAATACGCATAGAAATTATATATACTCTCAGTATATATATCTAATATATGTACATATATATATATATTCACACTAAAAATATTAAAAGGGATATAAAGAATATTTTTAAAAGATAAAATAGTAATTTTAAAAGGAAGAGTGAGGCGGAATGGAGCAATTATCTATCGAAATCACCCTACTCCTTATCGCCTTCACTTTTTTTAAAAAGAATTATCATTCAAAACAGATTAGTACGAAATTTATAAAGTGGATTGAATTTTGCCATCACTTAGGCTTCGGCCTAGCTCAACACGATTAGATAAGGTTTTCATAAATTCGAACCGGTCGACCCAAATTATTACATCAATAATAAAAATTTTATTTAAATTTAATTATAAAAATATATAAATATTAATATAAAAATAATATTTTAATATTATTATAAATCATAAAATAGACTTTCAAATCAATCAAACCTATATGATCCAAGAATGAAGAAAATTTTTAAAAAAAAATCAATTTACAGATAGGCCCAACCCATGAACCGATGAATAGACTAAGGCTAGACCCACGTTTGCCAGGATGTTAGGGCACATACTAGATGATGTGTAGTTGCAATGGGGCCATCCCATAGTGGTTGTCGGGGGGCACAATGAACTGATATGTGGGACCAGCAATGGGGCTTAGCTTAGGCTATATGATTTGGGTTGGGTGGAGGGAAAGGTTAAAAAGGTAAGAAAGTGGGTCCAAAAATTAGGATTAGGCCTTAGTTGCTTCTTTTCTTCTTGCCTTCCTTTTGGCAAAGATCCTTTTCTTTGTCCATTCAAATTACCCAAGTTTTTCAAAAGAGGAATTAAATCCTAACAATGAAGATTTTGCTTGCATCTTTTGATGTAAAAGGTGGGAATTTTTTGAGAGTTGGTTGAGACTTTTTAAGTAAGATTTGATTTCAATATATGGTTATTATTGTTGGAAGTGTTTGACCTTTTTGATTGAGAGAGACAGACAAAAAAAAAACTTAAAATTAATAATTTTAGACAAAATATGAATATTATGTTTAGAATAATAAAAATAATAAAAACCACTATAGGCTTAAGCATGAGTAATAAGATTATGTTCGTGTTTAAGATTTGATGCTTTTAATAATATATGTTTTTTAGACAAAAGAGATTTAGTGTAAAAATAGAAAAAATATATATATTAAAAATATTAGTATTCAAATCTCATATTTACAAAATATCACTTTTTAAAAGTAATTATATAAATAAATTAGACTGAATCCTAAATTCATTTAATAATATGTATTATGTTTATATATACATTGGATTGGATGGAAAAAATGTGAAACACGAAATCCTTAGAAATATTAATTACCAAATCTAAAGGAGGTGAGGAACTTTTGGGTGCTTGAGATAGTGTATGAGTTTGGTGGGTGCGCGTGCAGCTCAAGATGTGGAATTGTGGTCATAATGGGGTCTGCCCGCCAACCCATAAGATTATTCATGACAGCATACATTCTGAATCATTCAATTCCCATTTAAAACTACAAGTTTTGATTCTAAACTCACCATTTTCCATCATTGCCTCTCCACCCTTTTTTCTACCCTTTCTTGTCTTCATTTTTTTTTTGTCCTATACTTCATTGTATTCCTTATTATTTGATTCATATATTCATCCATGTGTAAAATAACTTAGAAATTAAAGTAAAATTCATTGGAATTAGGTGATAGGAAGAAAATTCTTTTTTTAATGAGATTTGATTATCATGAAAATCGTATTTTAAAAATGAAATCTTGAATATACCTCACTGATATAAAAAGATGTACTTTTAAATTTGTTCAAAAAAAATTAGTCCTAGCAATTTAAAAATAACTTTGTCATAATATATATGATTTATCTTTAATACACTGATAGTAAAATTTTTTTAATTACACAAATGAGATTAAAAGGTTGTTGCGTGCTTCTTTTTTATTTAATTCTTTTACTATATCTTAACAATTATATGTCATCCTTCTAATGCTACTTAAATCTAAAAATTTCTCCAACAAATATATATATCGAACATACTAGTTCATTCATGTTACCAGCATTTCTAATTCTACCCAGCTGCTTTTGAGATAATTGTGATAACTTTCTTTTTCTTGTGTATTTCCCCTCTGCTTATTCATTTATCTCTCCTTTATACTTCTAGAGGGAAGCTTCCTTGCAGCTTATCATGTTGAATTATTATTGTAATCTTTGGTTTAAACTGTAAAGACTTAAATTAAAAGTCAAGGAGATTGACAATGTCATGAGGAAGGTAGTTTAAGTCAATTAGGAAACTACTTCTAAATGCTAGCCAAAGCACTATAATTACCTCCATTTTCCATTATTTTAATTCATGATTATTTGCTAGCCTTAGGTTCATCCTCATTGAAGCTACAAAGGCACTACACTATTTTTAACTTTATATTCTTTATTAGGAAGTATGGACACGAGCACGCAATACGGGTACAATATCATACAAACATGGTGATACAAAAATTTTAAAAAAAATTAAGACATGGATAGAATAGATCAAGATATTAAATTAAAATATATATTTATATAAAATATAATAAAAAAGTAATATTTTTTAATTAATTAAATATTAACATGGAAATAAATTTTCAATTTTTAAAAATTATTTTTGAATTACAAGAATTTCAACCTTTAAAAATCCATTGAATTAAATTACTCATTGTTGATTCTATATTTGGTAGAAATGCAAAAATTTATTCAAGTATGTCTAGTCAGTGTCTTGACCATGTTTGACCACATCCGATTTTATTTTTATTTTTATTTTTATTGTATTCTTGCGTGTTAAATATATATTTTATCGTGTCATAACCGTATCTATATTACGACATATTGGCACTAAAAACTCCCTTGCCAGATGTGTCTATGCCACTGTGATTTGTGCTTCAAAGTTCTGGCTAATTGATTAAGAAGTATAATTTGTGACCAAAACAAAAACAAACGTAAATTATACAGAAAACTATACTATCTGCAGTTAAAAACTTATAACTTGCACTTGTTAGGAAATCGGTAGATTGAAGAAAAACATGGGAATTATTTGTATTTATCACAGTTCCAATTATGTTATGTAAAACTCAGGCATTAACAGAAAGAAGTTGTCAAAGATTTTACAATAAAATGATGATTATTAACACAATTCAAAAAGTGGTAAAGCTGTATTGGAAAAAACATTTGCTCTATATCAATCGAATCTCATCATTTATACATAATGAATTGATATAATATATTCATGTCATAACATATGAACAATAAGAATTAATATTTTTATAAAGACTCGAACTCATAGGGAAAAATAGATTTACGAATAAAATCAAATATGCAGTAGTTACATTCAAAAGTATTCGTTTTTAGTGAAAAATCAATATACTTATAATGTCGAATCAAAATCAACTAAGACAGAAACAAAGCATTTGCCAAACTCTTCGGTTAGAATTGGGGCAAAAGAAAATGATGATAATGTGCAACTATATGAAATTTTCTTTTTCTTTTTTTTGGTTCATTTAGTTCAGATATGGCTACATGTAATACAATTATGTGTCTGACACGAATATTTTATTTTTTTAATTTTTTTATATATTTAAAGAATTATATTTACATATTTATATATATTTGTCGGATGCAGGTTATAAATATAAATACTTTATAAAAATAAAAATAAAGACAGTCATGGAGAATATAAATGATGTTAGATTGCTTTTGATTTTCACCTATTCAAGTACATATATTCTCATTATGTAGTTGCCACGCCTGATTTTATTGAATTTTTTTTTCCTGTAAACTTGTGGTTCTGCATAATTATAATTTTATAATATTGATGATATTTTCGGAAAGCGTAGCTTTTTTAACCTGCAAATATGCCTTCTCATTTTTTTAATTGCATTAACTATTTAATCCAAGATCAAAGATTTAAATTCACTAACTAGGTTTTTAAAAAGAATGATATGTAAATGAATGCTTTATCCAACCCAGAAGGATTAATCCAAGTGACAATGAGACAAGTTTGTTTTGTTGCCAATTAGAGATCAATCATTGTGTGAAAAGTATTATAAAGAATAAAATTTTGAATGTAGAGCCTTCAAATTCGTCTAGAATTAAATAAGGTTAACAAATTTGAAAATACCTCTCTCTGTATTTAAATATATATATCATATTAAAATATTTATATATGTATGTTTCATGAAAAATGGTAAATTTTGAAAAACAATTTCGTATTTTTTTGTTTATTTGGGAAAATTTAATCTGATTAATTAAAAATAACCTTTGGGTCAATGAAAAATTACCCTTTTTAAAAAAAAAAAATGTCAAATTTTTTAAAAGTGTAAAACATTTTCTAAAAGTTGAACCAAAGCAAAATAATAATAATAATAATAATAATAATGATGATAATAATCCTTACATATAGTAATCGATATGTTCGAAAAAAAGCCGAGATAAAACAAAAAAGTATCAATCTCTTAAATATAAAGATCATTTTTTTTTTAATTTTAATGCAGATTAAAAAAAAAGCCAAATAACCAAACACAAAATCATTGAAACAACAAATATATATATATATATAAACCTTTTTTCTAAAAAATCATGCTCTTGTCCTTTAAAAAAAAAAAACTTCTTGTTTGCTTCCAAACCATGTAGCTGAGAACATCAGCAAACAGAAAATTAAGTTTCAGCAGTCATTTCTGGTTTGCAAAGATGATGATTGTTTGTCCTGAATTGAAACATTTGGTCCAGCCTATGATTATGTTGCCGTTCTACAAAACTCCCTAGCAATGACTTAGAAACACTAGTTAATTCTCCATAAATTTGGACCCAATTCTTTTTCTGAATGCGTTTAGTTTTGCTCTTTTTCAAACCCCATTTTTGTCAAATTCTTTATAAAATAAAAAAAAAATCAAAACAATTACATATCAAAAAGTTTTCAATGATTTGATGATCCCATGCTAAAATCCCCATTTGTTGGCTAATCAAAGTTTTGCTTGTCAACAGTAGTGAAACTCTCTCAAAAAGAAAACTGGGGTCAATTCCTTCAGTTTTGAGGATTTCATTTTTTTTTTTTTTATAAATGAAAAAGTTAATCTCGGACAAGTTTCTGGTTAAGCCTGATATCAATTCAGGGCTTCTTCTACTTCCACAAAGGAAGAGATATCCCAAAGTGGTCTCTATTGCTACTTACAAGTAATGGAAGAACAGTGATTGGAACTGATTGGAGAGCTGGCACTGGCAGGAGTAAGTGGATGAGAATGACAAGTGAATCTAATAATTTGTGTATAAGTGTTATGTTAAACATAATATATATATATTTAGGTTGAAATTTTAAATACAAATATTATATATGTATTAAATGTATCATATTAATAATAATTAAATGTATTTAGATTTTTTATCTTCACGAAAGATTTTCTCTCAAAAAAATTTGTGAAGTTTTGAGAACATATCATCATCTTATTCACTTGATTATGCCTGCAATGATGATTCTTGGTTGCCTCATCCGCATGCCCCTTCTCTCCCACTCTCTCTCTCTCACAATCCACCTATAAAATCCCATTATCCCTTCCACTTCTCTCTCTCACCTGTAGTTCTTCAATTCAAACACCATAAAATTAATCCCCCCCTCCTAGTTTTTATTGTTTCGCATTTCTGTTTTCAACCTTCTGTCTTTGCTGGTGTTTGTTGTTTTGTTTTCTTTTGTTTTGGAAATGGCTACTTCAGGATTTGAAGGGTTTGAGAAGCGCCTAGAGCTCCATTTTTATGGGGATGATCCGGTGAATATTGAAAGGCCTAGCCTTAGACTGCTTGATTTGGAGTCACTGGAGCAAATTCTACATGCTGTCCAATGCACTGTTGTATCAGCTGTTGGGAACCATTTCTTTGATGCTTACGTTTTATCAGAATCAAGTCTGTTTGTTTACCCTACCAAGATCATCATCAAAACCTGTGGAACCACCCAACTCCTCAAATCAATCCCTCCATTGATCCACTTTGCAAACAATCTTGGCCTCACTTTATGCAGGTGCAGCTACACGAGGGGCAGCTTCATTTTCCCCAAATCTCAACCTTTCCCACACACCAACTTCAAAGAAGAAGTCCTTTACATTGAAGAAAACCTCCCCACCAATCTTTCCTATAGGAAAGCCTCCGTTTTGCCCTCGAAACTCCCTTCTTATTCATGGCACGTTTTCACGGCCAGCGACCAACGATTTAACTTGAAATCCCCCGATGTCTCGTTCACTGTCGAAGTTTGCATGACCGAACTCGACCGCCTTCTCGCATGTAAGTTCTTCAAAAAAGCTGGTGATTGCAAATCCGGGGACTCGGCCGGAAAAGAAATGACGGAGCTAACTGGCATCGGCAACATCAACCCTGGAGCTTTCATTTGTGACTTCGCATTCGACCCTTGCGGCTACTCCATGAATGGCATTGATGGTGATCGTTACTCCACAATCCATGTCACCCCTGAAGATGGACACAGCTACGCTAGCTTCGAGTGCGTTGGGTCCATTTACGACGACCAAGGTGACATTGTTGAAACCTTGAAGAAAGCTGTTCAAGTTTTTAAGCCAGCAACAGTTTCAGTTTCGACAACAAGCCATTGCCATGAAGTATGGACAAGGGTAGCTCATGCTTTGGAGCCACTAGGACTCAAATGCCGCAGTTGTACAATGGATGAGTTCCCTGCCGCCGGTACCGTTGTTTACCAAACGTTCACTGCAGCTCGCCGAAAATAAGGCCGGAGAATACAAAATCCAAAAGTAAAAGGTAGATAGAAAAAATGGTGGAAGGGTTTAAAATTTTTAAGACATTGGAACAGGGAGGTTTAGTTTAGGTTAAAATAATATGATGATGTGGCAGCATTTGATTGGTTGAAAAGGGTGATGAATGTAGGTTTGACTTAAGTAGAAAGATAAAATAAAAAGTGAAGGGGATTTTAGGGTAATGACGTGGCAGTATATTACAGGTGGGAGTAGGAATTGTGGGAAATTGGAATCACTATGATAATGCACCCCACTTAGGATTGTCACGCCTAAGATTTTTGAGGTTTTTTGTGGTGGGATAAAAAGGCTGAAAAATTATCCGATTCATTGTCGAGTTATTGAATTTTACTAGTAAAGCTAGTAGATTATAATATATAATTTTTAGGTTATATTAAACAATTTTAAAAAATTAAATATGTAATAAATTTTTAATTATGTTTGTAAAATTAAAATTATGATATTTAATATATTAAATATGAAATATAAAAAATTCTCATGGTTTAGACTTTAGAATATTTATATGAAAACTTTCTTCTTCTTTTTTAATTTTTTTTTTCCTATTTCCCCTTTCTTTCTATCTATTTCTCTAGTTCCTTTCCTTATTTTCTTTTCATTCAATTTCTTCCCTTCTCTCATATGTTTTAGATGATCAGGAAAATCAACATACACTTCTTGATTCTTTCCTCTTGTTTAGTTTGGTTCTATTTTATTCACATAACTTCAAAACCCCTTAGGTAATATTTGATATTACTTATAAGATTACCGTAGTGAATTAAGTATTATATCATAATATTACTAAAGTGATTTGATCAGTAAGTAATTTTATTACTATATTTGATATAACATCATAAATCACTAATAATGTTAAACCACAATATTTAGTATTACAAGAAAAAAAATCACCAAGTATAACTAACCAACATAACCTTAAAAAAGTAAAAAAAAATATATATATATATTTTTGTTTGCTAGGGAAAAATTTTTCACTTTTTTTTTATATTCATGTTTGCTGTTCAAAAATTATTTTGGATAAAAATACTCCAAAATTTAAATCAT